>PVJH01009735.1:18870-77561 GCA_004026705.1 Nesogale talazaci | reverse complement strand
TAACCCCAAATAAAACTCCCTGCCACTGATCAATGCCAACTCGCAGCAACTGTTTACAGCAAGGGTTCCCCAAATTATGTAGCCTCCCATCCCCTTTTCACACACACAAAAATTTACTCAGTGCCCCACTGGCAACGAAATCTTTAGTATAGGATCCTCTTTAGTTGCTCCTCTTGGACCGTTCCAGGCACCCTCAGGGAGCGGTATCACCCACTTTGGGAAACTCTGCTTTACAAAGTTTCCAAGACAATTAAGTCTTTAAGAGAGCCCACGGCCTCCTCTGTCTCCCTCAGAGCAGAGGGTGGGCTTCCCACCAACTTTGCAGCTAGCAGTCCCACGCCTAACCCACCGCACCACCCGAGTGGGCAAACCCGAGACCAGTTGAGAATCGCTCCTTTAGTCTTAAAAGCGAAGAAAGGTTCCCAATTGAGGAGACAACAGTTCGATGGAATACCTGACCCAGAGCTTTATCATGTACTGGTGGCTGGGGAGTGGGTGGGAGCACTATAAGGAACGTTGTTAGATCCGATAACAAAGCAAGAATATGAATATGAAGGCAAACTCAAGTATTTTATCAATATTAAATGTGCTTAAATTGTTAACTATACTAGTTATTTGGTAGAACTATATGCTGAAGTGTTGATGCATACAGTCTACCCACCCCCCAAATGATTCTCAGAAAAGACATACAAGGGGGCTGCAAAGTTCGTGGAAAAGTTCCACCGCCTCCTAATTCCAGTTTTGCACAGACTTCTGAAGTCCCTGTGCTAAATATCTTTCGTGGAATCATTCAAGGGTAGCTCGCATACATCAATACTCAGTAATGATTATATGTTGTTTGGCTTTTTGTCTTTTAATAAATGCACTTTTTCCATCGATTAGGTGATAGGTTATATCTTAACCTATAGAAGTCACCTCAGTATGAATCACGACTTCCGTATCAATTTCACCTTAACATAAAGAAAATAAAATTCTCCACAATTGCACCACGAAGCAACATCACGACAAAAGGGAGCTCATGTAACTTTGAAGAAAGACAATGCACACCCAAGGAAGAGGCAGTCAAGAAATGGGAGGTTGTCGGCCATTGTGGCCGAGGAGTCAAAGGGATCCGGTCTCAGGCATCAAACAGGGGGAAAAAAAACAATATGACTGTGTATGCACTCTCCTGAGATAATCACTGAGCACAAGTGGGCACAGGAGACAGAGTGGTGAAGATGGCTAATGGTACCCGGCTAGCAAGACATAATGTCTGAGGCCTCAAAGGCCTGAGGATGAGGAAACAGTGCAACAAGGCCTACCATAGAAGAAGCACACCAGCCTGTGCGACCATGAGAAGGAAAGAACCAGGCTATCAGGCATCAAAGAACAAAAAACATATCATTAAGTGCCCACCCTCCTGTCATGATCGCTGAGGACAAAAGGGTGCAGAGGCAGACAGAGCCGAGGAAATTGATGGCGCCCAGGCACCAAATGATAAAGCAGCTGGGATCTTAAAGGCTAGAACGTGAACAAGTGGCCATCCAGCGCAGAAACAGCAAAGCCCACATAGAAGAAGCACACCCACCTGTGTGATCATGAGGGGTCAAAGGGAGCAGATATCAAACATCAAAGAACAAGAATTAAATCAGTAAGAATGAGGGGGAGAGCAGGGTGGGGACCCAAAGCCCACTTGTGGGCAATTGGACACCCCCTGACAGAGGAGTCATGGGGAGGAGATGGGTCAAAGGGCAGTGAGGTAGCAATGAAGCATAAAACTTTCCTCTATTTCCTGAAGGCTTCCTCCCCCCAAACACCACGGTCCCAACTCTGCCTTGCAGTTCCAGCTGGGCTGAAGGAGGTGCACTGGCGGAGATGGGAGCTGGAAACGCAGGGAACTTGGGGAGGATAAACCCCTCGGGGTCAGTGGTGGGAGTGGAGTTGCCGGATGGGTGGAGGGAGGGTGGGGAGGAGTAAGGAAACCAGCTATGGGGATCTGCAGACTGTCTCCTATCTGGAGGACGAACGTAGGGAGGAGTGGGCAGGGGGAGATGTCGGGCAGTGTAAGATATGACAAAACAGTAATGACTGCAGAGTAATGAGGGCTAGGGGGAGGGGGAAAGGTTGGAAGGGGAAGGAAGGGGGGCTCATATCAAGGGCCCAAGTGGAAGGGCAGATGTTGGGAGAATGTTGACGAGGGCAGGCAAGTGGGGGTGCTTGGCACAGTCTATGTAACTATGTATTGAGCTATGTATGATGAAAAGCGATGTATGAGCCCCCAATAAAATGATTAAATTTTAAAAAATCAAAAAAAAAGAAACGGGAGGTTGTATCATGCTGGTAAATTTGCTACATAAGACCTTCATAGTGTATATACGCATGCGAAGGTTGGGCAAGGAATAAGAATGGAGAGGCACTCGTCCAAGGTTTGGTAGAGGTTTGTGAAAAAGAGGAAGCCCCGCTACAAGAAGAAATAAGACGAATGATTGAGCAAAGGGGCCAAACACATGAATACTTATGCAATGAAGGAGGCCCTGGCAGTGTCTCCTGCAGATGTACCCAAGAATGCTCTGAGCCAGAAGTGACTTCACAGCACCCAGCAACAGTATCTCGTGTACAGGTCAATCTGAGTAATGGGTACAGAAGTGGTTTCCACCTGTCCTACTTTAAATTCTTGCAAATTAAAAAGTTGTTTTCGTTTACAGGCAAGCAAAAGTGAGATCCTTAGAAATCCTTAGGAGCAATCCTGCACGAGGGGTAAAAATCCCAAGAGCGATTACATGAACTCCTGCAATGACGTAGGACGGAGTGGACAGACTTGCCCACGTGAGTGTTGGAGACTGAAAGTCTTTACAAGAGGAGAACGCCCAGTTTTCTGAGAGCAGAGGCTGGTGACTTCCAAAGTCTGACCTCACCGTTAGCAACACAAAGCCTAACCACTACACCACCCAGGACCCTCACGAAGCCTGTACCCTTGGTCGATCTCCCTCTCTCCAGTCTTTCTGAAGGCGACGTCGGAAGAACGATGAGGCCGAAAATAAATCGACTCCACTTTAAAAAGGCTGTTCCTAGAAAGTGACTCAAAAAGCCCATATTCCGATGTGCTTTCTCCACAGATCAATGAGGCATGATCCGCTCCACCTTTAGGAAGCCTAGGAAACCACTCGTCTCCTCCACCGAGCACGTGAGAGAAGGTGTAGGGATGAGGAGTGCCAAAGGGAGGGTAAAAAGGCTCCGGGGGGCGCCCCTCTGAGTGCCGCGGGCTGGCCGTTCGGGCACAGCTGGGTGCGAGTGTGTCCCAGGAACGGGCGTAGCTCACCTGGCTGTGGTAAGCAGTGGGTGCTGGGTGCCCACCAGCTTCCGCACCTGCATAGCAATGTTGTTGAGCTCGTCGCTCAGCAGGCAGCGGAGGCTCATAAACGACGTGGGATAGCCCACAATCTTCTCTGCTTCCGACACCACCTGGTTCCAATGGGCCGGGGACGTGGAGGACTGGCCGCGCCAGGAGCCCCCCGTGGAGACAGTGTCCGCAGGCGGGGACCACCACCAGCGACGAGGGAAACTCGATGCTCCCGGGAGGCGTGCAAAGCGCAGGAGCAGTGGCCGGAGGCTCATGGTTGGCGTTGGGAGCACCCGGGACTCGGGGCGTCCGGCGGTGGCGAAGAGGGAGAACTTGCTGAGGCGCGCTCCTGACTCTCGGGAGGCTGCCTTCCTGGAGCCGCGGCCTGAGATGAACTTGCCCTGCTACTTTGCGCAGCCTGGACCGGACAGACGGCCGCCCGAGCTCAACACTGCCCTCCACCACCTGGGGCAGAAACCACGGGCACGGACGACACGGGGGACGCCATGTTGGGGGCGTGGAATGCGGCGTGACGTCACGGGAGAGGAGGGCTGGTTCGGAGCCGGGAAAAAAAAAAAACCGTCCTTACTTTACGGCTACGCCGGAGCCGCCCCCCGAAAGGGCGGGGCTTTGAAGGTGGATCCCGGGAAACGAGGGGCGGGGCGAAAGGCTCGGCTCCTCCCCCAGCCCGCCCCCGGCTCCGGCTCCGGCTCCAGCTCCGCGACCAGCGCGGGCTTGCAAAGCGGGGCTGCCGGGTGACGCTCCTCCGTCCGGAATCGGGGCCTAGTCGGGTGTTTCAGAGCCTTTCGGGCCCCCAGCCCAGAGTGGGCGCCCGAAACAGATGGGCCCTTGACCGTCTGGCCGAGGCGCTTGTCCGCGGGAAAGCCTCCCGAGCCTGTCTGCCGCCAGCCCCGCGGCCTCTGGGGCCACTGCAGGCCCTGTGGAGGGACCCCGCGTCCCGCCGGGGCTGCGCCCGGGCGCTTGGCGCTTTCAGCTCCCAACCGGACGGAAGGCGGCGTGTCGCGGCGGATGGGCTTCCTCTTCCCCCCCAAAATGCCACCTGCATCGCGTGAATCGCAGGTCTCGCTTTGCTTCCTCCATCTCCGGGTACCCACAGCCCAGGCAGACCCAGCCGTGCCTCCGTCACGCGGGTGCAGAACGGATGGGAAAGAAACCTACCGGCTGCCCCGCCCCCCCACCCCCGGCCTTGGGTCATCTCCTCCATCACCCCTAGCCGGGGTCCACACTCCATCCGAGAGCTTTCCCCACCTTCGCTCCCCTGCGATCCCATTGAATCCTCAAGACAGCCCCACGCGGGCATCACGATGGCGTTCTCCACGGTCCGCAGGAGGAGACGGAGGCACAGCGAGGACGTTGTGTGAACTGCCCAAGGCCACCTTAGGCGTGTGCGCCCAGGGGATCTAGTTCCTGAGTCCATGTTCTTAACGCCTAACACGGCTTTTCTTTTCCCCGCTGCTCAACCCACTGCTGAGAGAGAGCCTTCGATGGGCTGAGCAATAAGCGCCCTCCCCTCGCCCCCGTTCTCACTGAGCAAAGTAAGCGTCAACAACCCCATGTTAATAAAGTTTTCACACTTTGAGACTTGCTCGAAAACTTCAGCTTTCCAACTCCTTCCAAATCCATAGTGGATAGTTTTTAAAACGAACGCCACACCTAATATCGAACTCGAGTCTCGGACAATATTTAAAAACTGAAAGTTAGGGTGAGGTAAATTAAGGCTTCATTTTGAAGAAAGAAAAAAGTGAGTGCTTTTCCTCTAAAAATCGTTTTCGCCTCAGGTTCCCCTTCAGTGGCATGGTTCCCTGGCAATTTAAAATTTTGATTCTGTTTACAAAAAATGCAGTGCAGGGATAACTTTTCCTGGGCACATTTAGTGAAAAGTGAATCGTGCTTGAAATTATTAAACACTGTCAAGGCAAGCTGGGGGTTGAAAATAATTCCTGTGAACACGATAAACTTCTGGCAATAAAATCAGGTCTGTTGCTAGATGAAATAAGGGTGGATAGTGAGATACTTTACCATTCAAAAAGCTTCCAAGTCCTGAGCTCTGGGTTATCCCAGGTGAAGGAAGTCGTGAAAAAGAGGAGTGAGAGGGAGAAAGACTAAATGTAATAGATAGTGCACCTGAGGCTGTTTCTTGGCTCATAGGGCCTTAAGACTAACTTTTCATGCCATTTCCTTAATACCAATTCACAGCTTGTACTTTAATTTCTCCACAGAAGCCAAGTGCATTATTCTCTGGTCATACTCTATTAACCAAGTTTTTTATTATTCATGGGGCTTTTGGTCCCATTTACTTTAAATAATCAGCACTTTCCTTTATACTCACTGCTAAAAGGTTGCCTTACACCTAATGAAGATCAGGTGTTAGAAGGTTAAGACGGTATTTGTTCATTACTCTTCCAGATAAATATATACCGGCCATTCCTTAGCGTCTTCATGACTAAAGAGAGTTCTGCATTACTCGTGGCTCTTTGAGGAGCAGGAGGGGTAAGAGCGACCATGCTGCCCTTCCTCCACACTGATAATAGCCTGGTGGAGGATGCCTGCAGCTGTGGGCCTCAAAAACACAGCAGGGAATCGGAACCTCGGCTCTGTTGACCTTTGGGACCAGATAGTTCTTTGTGATGGGCATTGTCCAGTGCATGGTAGGAAGCTTGGCGAAGTATCAGCTGCCTCTACCAACCAGATGCCCAGAACAGACCCCTCCCAACGGTGACAACCAAATATGTCTCCGAAACAGAAAGAAAACAGAAAGCCTCTAAAAATAAAACAGTCGCCATCGAGTTGGTGTCAACATGTATAGGTCAGCACTTAACAGGGGTTTCAATGGTTGTGATTTTTCTAAAATAGATCACCAGGATGTCCTTTTATAGGAAATCATCATTGGGTGCCTATAGGATATAATATTTCATTTCTGAGATGCTGACTCAATGTAATATCTCTGAAATCTGAGTTCATCTTATAATTCATGGTGCGTCACGGTTTGGTGTTCAGTAGTTTTTCATGGTAAGCCATAGACATAACACAATGCTGCACCTCACAATCAACAGCATTGGGGCCCATGGAAGACACTACAGACAAAGATTCATGGAAGGATTGTTCATCAATAAGGGTGAAATAATAAAAACCGGGCTGAGCCCCAGTGGCGTAGTGGTTGTATGCGGCACTGCAGCCCACTGAGTGGACGGTTCAAATCCAGCAGCAGCTCTCCAGGAGCAAGACTGGGCCTCCTACTTCCACCAGAGAGCAGTGATGCCCCCCCCCAAATAAATAAATAATAATGATAAAAACCTCCGAAGAGACATACATTCAGTTATACCATGGAACACCATGTTAAGAGTTCAAAGTTTTGCTCACACAAAATCGGGGAAGCCTGGTGGAAATACGTTTTCCCCATCATTTACAACATGCTTCTGAGCAGACTCAAGTGACCAGCCTTTAGGTTAGCAGTAGAGCCTTTAACCATTTGAGGTGTCCAGCAAAATTGGAGCAGACTGCAGAAGAAGCCTCTCCCTCCCAAGGAGTCAAAGTCGATTCATAGTGACCCAAGAGGACAGGGAAGAACTGCCCCTGTGGGTTTCTGAGACTGTAACTCTTCCTAGTAGTAGAAGTCCCCGTCTTTCTCCCACAGAGTGACTAGTGGTTTCACAGTGATGACCCATCCGTTCCCAGCCCTGTGCAGAATCATGATGGCACCAGGGCTCTTTAGCTATGTCCCTAACCAATGTTCAAAGCCTCCTGATGACAAAGTCATCCACGTGAATAAAGGGAAATCGAAGATGCTCAAAAGGGCAGTTGGGGACTTCTCTACTCTCTACCCGGGGCATTTACTTTTCTGAACTCACGGCTAGCAAGTCAGAGGACAGGGTCGAACTGCCCCCTGTGGGTTTCTGAGACTGTGTCTCTCTCTAAGGAGTAGAAAGTCTCATTTGTCCCCTGACGAGTAGCTGGTGGTTCTGACTTTTAAACAGTAGTTAGCCATCCAACGCGTCAGTCCCTGTACCACCAGGGCACCACAGAGGTGGTGAGTGCCAGCAACGCTCTCCGTGCGGTCTGTGGAAGCTCCGACCAGCCACAGAGATGTCTCGCTCTGAGGACAGCAAGTAGCTCACAAGAGGGTTCTGATTCTTTCTCTCCCTTTCTTGGGATTCCGTGGCTGGTAGAGTATCAGTGGACTTTCCTTACGGGCCTCTTGGCCACGTGCTGCTTGGAAAGCAGCGGGGTCACATTTGAATGCTCTTTTCTTTGTCTTGAAAGGTGAACCAGCCTTGAGGAATACAAGGTATTCACAAGGAAGGTGGAGGGCCGCGTTGGGCTTTGGCACTCCCACAATTGGGTGAGTGGAAACAGATAGGAGTGTGGCAGCCACCGTCCTCCTCGTTCCCTGGGCACAGTCACCTATTGTGTGTGTCCAGGGGCTCATCCAAAAACAGATGAAAGCATGTCGGTATATCTTGAAGCAGTATGATAAAAGCAGGCAAGTCATCGGATTCGCAAACATCCAGAAGTGTGACCGCTTCCTCTGTGGGGAAGCAGGGAGGAACAAGGCAGGGCACATAACACTGGGAAGGGTGCAAAATGGCACCCAGCACCTGGGGAAGGCAGGTTGATCGTTCCTAGCAAAAGTCCTCGTAAGTCCTCAAATTTCCCATTCAACTTTCATAAAGCATGAATTCTACCTCCTCTGGAAAACCATTATTCCAAACAACTCTCAGGTTATTACTTAATTTGCTTTTCCTATAATATACAAAATAACTCGACAGGAATAATATCTCTGGTTCTACGGGCAATAAAACTACTGAATTATGTCTAAAGTTTTCTAGGACGATATCCCCTTAGCTATGTACTATGGAAACTCTACAACCTAAAGTTATTTAATTCAGTACTTTGATTAAGCTAAGATCATTTGCTTCCATTGTCATTGTTGTTGTCTAATTTTTAGGAATTTTTGAGTTAATATAAATCACCACTGAAACCAAAACTAAACTCATTGTCATCAAGTTTATTCTTACCTGGAAGTGTAGTGGATGAGACGTTGGACTACTAACCACAAGATCAGCAGTTTAAAACCACCTGCTGCTCTGTGAGCCAGATGAAACTTTTGACTCCTATAAGAGTTAGTCTCTTAGAGGATTGTTGAGCCACCAGTGGCTGTGTGCGGGACTGCAGCCCATTGGGTTGGCGGTTCAAATCCAGCAGCAGCTCTCCAGGAGCAAGGCCTCCTACTCCCACCAGAGGGCAGTGATTGCCCCCCCCCCGAAAAAAAGAGTTACAATCTTGGAAACCCACACGGGCAGTTCTACCCTGCCCTGTAGGATCACTGTGAGATAATATCCATTAACTATATAAAATATGTACACCAATCCAAAGTAGAAACTAGATAGCCAAGATATGTTCAGAGTAAATCATTTGACTTTCATCCCTGTCCCTTCCACCTGTTTACCCCTAGGGAATATACACAGTGTGAACTAAGGACTGTTTTCTTTTAAAAGAGTTTCTGGTATCCCAATAAACAATCTTAACCTGTATTGAAATAAAAAAAAAACTATTCCTTTGCTTGGTCCACCCAAAAGACCTAGGGGTGCTGACATTCTGGAAGCAAATAGCACCTTTAGCATTCAGTGTGCAATCAGTATGTCCACACCAAAAAGCTCACTGGCATCAAGTGGATTCTGGGTCTAGAGTGATTTTTTTTAAATTCTGTATTCATTTTAGTGACATATCTTACAATATACTCATTCACATTCAATTCTGTTGTTCAATTCCATCGTGTGGAATTATACAATCATCAATGCTAACGGCTCCTCATTCCCCTTCTTCCTGCCCCACCCTCCCCACCCCACCTCTCTTCCTGTACCCTCAGGGATCCATTACTCCTGTTGCTGTTTCTGCAGGGTTATCTATCTTACGGCTGCTGTAACAGAAACACCACAAGCAGCTGACTCCCAATAGCAGGCATATCTCCTCACAGGTTAGAAGGGTAGAAGTTTAAATTGAGGCCATTGGTGATAGGGGAAAACTCTCCTTTTCAGCTCCGGAGGAAAGGCTTGTCTCCGTTCTGTATCAGTATTCCTCGGATCCTTGGCAATCTTCATGGGCCGTCTATCTTTCTCCAGCTGTGCTCACCTGTCTCTGTGTTTCTGTGGGGGGAGGTGAAATTGCTTGGAATGGCTCTCTATCCAAGTCTGTAACTTTCACCAATTGATAGGGGGACGGGGGGAACCTTACACATAGTGTGTGTGAAATACTAAGGGATGCGTGGGTTTATGGATGAGGCATTCAGAAGCAGAAAGAAGATGCCAGGACCATCAAGGAAGAAGAGCCACCAGGGAGCATGCTCACGATCCCTGCCTAAAGCAGTGGAGGACAAGACCGTGGGCACCGAGACCGTGGGGCAGAGTGAAGGAGCCACGGTGAGAAAGAGAGAGCAGAGGGCTGCCCTCCCCAGACAGTCAGACAGGGAAGCAGAGTGGCAGGTAGGCTTCCTGGCCCACAGAGGCAGAAGGCAAAGGATAACATGGATGAGCACCAGAAAGAGACTTGGCTGAATGTTTCGTGACCTTGATTTCCTAACTTCCCTGACAAACCCCCTTAACCCTGAGTATTGCCAGTGAGTTCTGAGAGGCCATGGCAATGGACTGTGGAGCCCAGCAAAGAATAGGTTCAGAAGGGGAAGCACGGGGGTCATGTCTGACTCCTACTGCCTAGGAACGGGCCTTGAACCACTGAGGAGTTGGCTTCTTCTCCTCCCTTGTGTGGCCACATGAGTTCAGATGTGGTCTCCAGGCCTGTTTCATACCATGCTCCTCTTGTCATCACAGGGATCATGTTTAGGGTACACACACGTTACCATGCTGTGGTCTTAGGAGCCTAACAAACTCCCTTATCAAAAAAAAGGATGGCGGGGCTGAGCCCCAGTGGTGTAGTGGTTGTGAGCGGGGCTGCAGCCCACTGGGATGGAGGTTCAAGTCCAGCAGTGGAGCTGGGCCTCCTACTCCCACCACCGGAGAGCAGTGAAGCCTAAAAAAAAAAGGATGGCATCTACAGCGATAAGTATATAGGGGTAAGGACTTCAGCACCTATTTTGAAGTGGGAGTATGAGGGTGGGGAAGAGACTATTCAGTCCCTAAGAGGCCGTTGCTTCCATATTTTTTGTATTATAATAAAGTTTCCATGACCCCAAACCATGGAGCTGATGCGGATTCGTGCCCCCCTCGCCCATGGGTTTCTGAGACCATCACCGTTTGTGTGAGAAGAAAGCCCAGTCTTTTTCCCCCGCGGAGTTGCTAATGGTCTTGAACTGCAGACTGTTGGATCCCAGCCCAACGCATAACCACTACCACCACCAGGCTTCCCTTTTCTTTTCTTTTTTTAAAAACTATTTCATGCAATCCGCTTTCTTTTTCTTTTCGCATCACTGCCATGGTGGGGGTAGGAAGCCCAGTCTTGCTCCTGGAGAGCTGCTGCTGGATTTGAACCGCCACAATCCCGCACACAACCACTGCACCACCAGGGCTCAGCTCAGGCTTCCTTCTTCGTGAACAGCCTTACAAAAGCTTCCAGGTGTGTGCAGGTAAGGGTTCAGGTCTCGCGTTAGCCTTTCTGGGCTGCAGTATACAAGCAATCAAGGGCCAAATCGCTGCGCCGCGTTTCACTTGCGCCAGCCATTTGCAAGGGCAGCTGTTCAACACTTGATCTTGTCAGGCCTCTCCACACTCCCGACGCGGGAGTCCACGTGGAGCGAAGCCGGGTTCTGCGGCAGAGAGCAGCAGACTCGGCCTCTCTCCTCGCCAGGAGGCTTGCAGGACACACTCTCCTACCTACCCATCAGCCCTCGAAGGCGACGTGGAAGGGCCCCACCGTCTTCAGTCGTTCTTCGGTGTCGTTTCTCTGTGGTTTATTATTTAGGTCGTCCTTGCTCCGATCCTCACTTCCCAGGTTCACCATGGCCTTTGTTTGCCGTTTACTTTGAATGCTCTAACTGCTTGACCTTAGAACAACTGCAGTTTGGGAGGAAATGAGCCAAGACCCTCGCTCCTTTTTTTTTCAGTTCCCTCCAGGGCGGCAGCGTAGAATCGACTAGTGGTGCTGCTAGTTAATTTCACACTAGGTTTAGCTCAACAGGGGTAGACCTTGGCCCTTTTCTTTTACAAAGCCTCTTTCCGGGGGACTATTTTCTTTTAGAAATGTGAAATGAAAAGGCAAGAAAACAACTCCGTTGAGCTTTATACTTGAGCCTGGATGGGTACTATAAAACGACCATCTGACTTAAGTTCTCTGTCTCTGGCCTGAATAACTGTAAGAGCATAGGCTGGTTCTTTAACCCGTCTGAGTTTCAAATGAGAGGAACCCTGGTGTCGTAGCTGCTAACCATAAAGGTGGCTGTTTGAAACCACCAACCTCTCCTTGTAAGAAAGATGAGACTGTCTACTCCTGTAAAGATTTAGTTCTGAAACCCCCTAGGGGCTTGTGGGGTTGCTACCAGTCTAGGTAGGAGTAAAGTTGAGAGAGTTTAAAATTACTCGTCTGTGAAAAAGAAAAGTAGATGATCTCTTAGGTTCCCTTAGGGCTTAAAAAAAGGGGGGGGGAGGGTTATGGGGGACAAGATACAGATATTTATTTATCATAGTGTGATGAGCATGGAAAGGCCCATTTTTTGTGTGTACAATATAAAACAGCCCTTCCTCAAGCAACAAAGCAACCTCACATGATCCTATAAGCCTAATCATGTCATGCACCTGGAGATCTTCTGTTCATCTGGATGGAATCTGTCTTTGTGCCAAGTTTAAGGTAGGGATATAGCACAATCTTTCTTCATATTATGAGTCATTCTTCCAAAATGTTCCACCAAGTCCCGTTTTTAATTTACTGTCTCGTGTTATCACTTGTACCACTCTCTTTGGGCCTATGTGTAAGCTCTGTTCGGCAGTCTTGTCTGTTCCTGCTCCAAGACCCCATTCTTTTATTACTATCTAGTTCTACTACATAGTTACTACCATGGAGTCCATTCTGATTCATAGTCACCCGATACAAGGTTTCCAAGGCTATACATCTTTATGAGAGCAGACACTCTCCTTTTTCTCCTGAAAGGCAGTGAGTGGATTTGAACCACTAACCTTGTAATGGCAGCATGAGTCACTCACTCCCTGGGGCTCCTTTATAATGACATATGTAGGGTATGCTTATGCATGAGAAGGAGCCCTGGTGGCACAGTGGGTTACATATTGCACTGCTAAAAGGTCTTTTCGAACCCAACAGCTGCTCTGCAGCAGAAAACTGAGTTTCCCTGCTCCCTGTGCCCTGACTGCCTCATCTCCTCCTCACGACCCTTCTGTAAGGGGATGTCGCTTCCCCTGCAGATGGACCTTGCGTCCCCAATCTGCACGCCCTCTCATTTATAATGATAGAATTTTTAGTTCTTGGATGCCTGATCCCTGGTCCCTTTGATGTCTTGCGGTCCCACGGGCTGCTGTGCTTCTTCCATGTGGGCTTTGTTGTTTCTGAGCTATGTGGCCACTTGTTTACCTTCAAACCTTTTAGACCCCAGGCGTTATATCTTTTGATAGCCGGACACCCTCAGCTTTCTTTACCCCATTTGCTTGTGCACACATTTGTCTTCAGTGTCTTCGTGTCAGGAAGGTGAGCATCAAGGAATGCCAATTTAATAGAACAAAGTGTTCTCGCATTGAGGAAGTACTTGGGTAGAGGTCCAATGTCCATCTGCTGCCTTAATACTAATCTTTTAAGTGTATGCACATAGATCTATTTGCCATCACCATATCTAAGTATATTTCTTATGTTTATGCCTGTATTGAGACCACTGTAAATGCTCTTTACCTTTCAGTTCTTTCCTCTATTTACTTTTACTTTTTTCCTGTCCTACCATCATTCTCATCCTTCATTTGGATTTCAGTAATTTCTCTCTGTTACATTGCTCTTGATCATACCCTATCAGGCCTCTTACACCCTCTTTGCCACTGATTTTTAATCACTTGTTGTTCCCTTGTCCCAGGGACGGACAACACCACCTCCTTTCCCCCAAGTCCCCATCTCCCATGTCCCCCCGGAACCATCAGTCCTGTTGTTTTCTCCTCCAGACTGTTCAACCAGCCTGTCTTATCTAGATGGAATTGCAGAGATAATAATATGGACAAAAAACCAAGACATCAAAAGATGAAGCGGCAAAAGGATGACAACAACAAAAAAAAAACAATGTCCGGAAAAAATATATATAAATAAGTAGAAATAATAATAACAAAAGAAAGAACTGTAAATAGTTCAAAGTCTGCTTGTTGACCTCCAAGGGTGTCCCCCAGTTGAGTCAGATGGAGTGCCACATCCTGGCCCCAAAGTATACTCTTGGCACTCCCGTGAGAACTCCATTCTCTGCTCCTCCTGCTGCTCTGCTGCATGCTCTTGCCTTGGTGTGGAGGGGTGAGATCGGGTACACTCCTGCCCCCACTTCTCCAGTGTTGCCCCCATAGGGTCTTGGGTCAGCAAGGGATGCCATATTTCATAGTGGGGCTGAGCCTATGGTCTTCTGTGCCATGGCTGTTCTGAGTGGGGAGATCATTCTGGAGGGTCAGTGGCCCCCACTCTCTCTTCCTCCCCCTTCATTTGCTCTCTTGTGCTCTGGTCAGACACGTCCTTCTCCCCGCACTGCAGCCTCAGTGCTGACCTCCAAAACAAACTCCCCTGGAGGGAGGGGTGGCTGTCCACGTAGTTGAGATGGGGCCTGGGCCCTCAATATCTCTCTACTTGCTCCCCACTCCATGCTGTCATGCTGCAATGGTAGCCTGGAACACCGGATTTAAGTTTGGTTCCTCTTTCCCTGTGGAGATATCAACAATACGCTCCCCTTATGTGGGTTAGTGCCCCATTCCCTCATTATAAAATCATTTTATGGGGGCTTGTACAACTCTCATCACAATCCATACATCCATCCATTGTGTCAAGCACATTTGTACATTTGTTGCCCTCATCATTCTCAAAACATTTGCTTTCTCCTTCAACACTTGGTATCAGCTCCTCATTCCCCCCTCCCTTCCTGCTCCCCCTTCAACCCCTCAGGAATCCTTAATAATTGATAAATTATTATTATTTTATCATGTTGGACAGTTAAGATATCAGCATTTTAGGGACATTCTAAATCATAATTTATAGCTATGATGGAGAATCACTACTCTAGAAAAATTATAGGATAATCTTCTTTTGTGTGTTTTTTATTCTCTTTCATTCTCCCAATCCTTCTTTTTCATCTTCTTTTTCCCTTAAGAAATATCGACCATGCCTGCTGTCTGGTACTCAGTGGGCTCCTGTGCCTGGCAGACCTAAGCTCAGGCTTGTCTGGACTTGGCAGGAGTAGGCGTTCCCAGGCCACTGTGCTGACCCCACTGGTTTGATGCAACTTCTATCTGTGTTTTTGTAATGTGCTGTTTCTGTTGTGACTCAGGGTTGAATGAAAGCCCCTGTGACCTGCACACTTGCCTAAGATTGACTTGGTTCAACAGAGTGCTTTTCTAATGTTTTTGAAAAACATTCAGCCATCCCAGAAATGTAGCAATAATTATTTTTGCCTCATTTGTTTTGTTTACAGTTTTAGATAAGGTAAACTTTTTTGCTTTTCACCTATGGGTACCAAGATCAATTCTAGTGTATCTAAAGAGAATGAACATTGGATCTACATGATTTCTGCTTACTGTATTTTGCTGCTTATTTTATGCCTAAATATTATTGTCTTTGTTAAAAAATATCTTAATGATGGCTCAGTTCCTCTATATCCATTTCAAAGAAATAAGATTTTCTATTAGTGTCAGCTATATACTTTCCCACTGCTTAGGATTGTTTTGTTGCTTGTTTTTTTAAATCATTTTATTGAGGACTCATACAATTCTTTTTCCAATCCATATATGCATCCATTGTATGCCGAGCACATTTGTGCATTTGTTGCCCTCATCATTCTCAAAACATGGACTTTCTACTTAAGCCCTTGATATCAGCTCCTCGTTTTCCCCTTCCCTTTCCACTCTACCCTCCCTCATGAACCCTTGATAATTTATAAATTGTTATTGTTTTGTTATATCTTACACTGTCCAGTGTCACCCTTTACCCACTTCCCTGTTGTCCATACCCCAGGGAGGAGTTTGTATGTCAATCATTATAATGGGTTCCTCCTTTCTACCCTATCTTTTCTCCACCCTCCTGGTATTTCCACTCTCACCACTGGTCCTGAAGGGTTCATCTGTTCTGGAGTCTCCCTGTTTCCGGATCCGATCTGTACCAGTGTGCATCCTCTGGTCTAGCTGGATTTGTGAGGTAGAATTGGGGTCATAATAGTGAGGGTGGGGGGAAGCATTAAAGAACTAGAGGAAAGTGGTATGGGTCCTCAGTGCTACTCTGCACCCTGACTGGCTCGTCTCCTCCCTGTGACCCTTCTTTAAGAGGATCTCACTTCACCTACAGTTGGCTTTGGGTCCCCAATCTCTACTCCCCCTCATTTATAATGATATAATTTTTAGTTTTTTTGATGCCTGATAACTGATCGTTTTAACACTTCGTGGTCACAAAGGCTGGTGTGCTTCTTCATGCGGGGCTTCTTCCATGTGGGCTCCCTCCTTGTTCCTTCTGAGCTATGCGTTGTTGTTGTTTTATCCCTTGCATTTTTATTACCCCCTTATTTTATTAAATAAGTATCATAATTCCTAGTTTCTTGATTAATACATGTAATTTTTTATTTTGCAATTATAAATGTACAATAAATTGTAAAGATAATAAAAATAGTACCATGTACTCTTTACCTAATTTTCCCAAAAGGAAAGGTCTTGCATATTAACAGTGCAATTTCCAAATGAAAAACTTACAATGGTACAGTAACTGTTAACTAGACTACAGAACTCAGTCAGTTTCACCGGATTTTATATGCATTCATTTGTGTGTGCATGTTCAGGCTATTCTATGTGATTTTAACACAGTTGAAGATTTGTATAATTACATCAAGAAACAGAGGCATTCAATTCCCCATATGCCTGTGTCCCTACCAGTTCTTGTTTTTGGCTACCACTCATCTGTTCTTCATTCCTAAGAGGTCTATTTCCACTTTTGGGCTATTACAAAGAAAGCAGTCAGAAACATTGCTGTACAGGTTTCCTTTCTCTGAGATATTTCTGAAGGAGCATAATTACTGGGTCACATGTTAAGGGGATGTTCAACTTTAAAAGACACTTCCAAATTCTTTTCTAGAGTGGTTGTACTGTTTTACTTTCCCATCAGATAGATGGGATATATTGTTTTGATAAGTCCAGTTTTTCTGTTCAAAATTCAACAGCATTTAATATTTTTCTCCCACATCACTGCCCTGGTGGGAGTAGGAAGCCCAGCCTTGCTCCTGGAGAGCTGCCGCTGGATTTGAACCACCAACCATGTAGGCCGCAGTCCCGCACATAACCACTACACCACTGGGGCTCAGCCCAGCATTTAGTATTGTCATTATTTTTTCCCTTTAGCCATTCTGATAGATGTGTAATGATAACACAATGTGATATTAATTTTTTACTTCCCTGTCGACAAATGGTACCCAACATTTTCCATATGTTTACTCCCATTCATAAATCTTCTTTGAAATATCTATTCATGTCTTCTGCCCACTTCCTGACTTTTTTTACTTTGGAATTTTAACCATTCTTTGTACTTTCTAGATTGGTCAGATACATAAAAGGTTTAGATATAAGTTCCCTCAATTTGTAGCTTGTCTTTTCCTTTAGTTTTTTCCAGAGCAAAAATTTTATATTTGGATGGAGTCCAATTGGGGATTCAAGCTTATATGGAAAAATCTAAGAATTGATTGCTTGTCCTAGGTCCTGAAGATTTTCTCCAATTTTTTTTTAAATGTTTTGATCACTTGCATGTACATTCACAGTTCATTTCGAGTTACTTTTTATACAAACAAGGCGGTTTAGGTTGAGATTCATATTCTTAATGGGGGTGGTCTATGGATGTCCACTTGAGAAAAAGGTTGTCCTTTTCTCTGTATAACTGCTTTTGCATCTTCATCAAAATCGCTTGGGTATATTTGTATAGATCTGTTTCTGTGTGTCCATCCTCTGCCAACACTGTCTTCATTACTGTGGCCTTGTGTGGTAAGTCTGGAAATCAGCTTTATGTGAGTCTTCCAATTTTAAACGTCTTCAAAGTGGATTTAGTGTAATTAATTTTATACCTGGGTATTTTACTTTTCTCCATTTCATCTTTGGCCTCATGTTAGGAAAGAAAGCTTTCGCATAAGCTCTTCCTTTTCCTGTCGCAACTCCTGAAAATGCTGTTGGTTTTGCTCCAGTCTGTCTTCCAACCCCTGCAGGAGAGGCCCGCTGACTGCTGACATCTGACTGCACAGGTTCTTGGTGAACACGGAACCGTGATGGATTTTGGTTCCAGAGTCCAGATGAGTAAGGCCGTGGATCCTCCTGTATGCATCCTGCTCCTCCTGGCACAGGATCTTGGGCAACCCTACTGCTGATTCAAGGCACCCTTTCCCAATGGTGACACGAGGCACCATATGGATTGGGATTTTGATCCTCTCATACACTGTGCTCCTCTGGGCCTGTGCGGAGTGGAAGCAAGTGAAGAGCACCTGGCCAGTCTTGGTGTTTTCATCTTCAATGAAACAGGAAGAAGTCAGCCCCACAAAGCGTTGGTCCATCATGTGGTACATGGCGTGTGTGCGAACATCGACATGAGAAGGCCTAACAGTTACGTGAGGATGGGAATGGTACCAGCCCATGACTCGGCCATTCTCTGCCTCTGTGGAAGCCACAGACAACTGCTCTGGAGAAATCTCCACGCGGTCCTTTCTTTTATCAGAACGTTGCAAGATGATGACAGAGTGAATGGGAACAATCTTCCCAGTGTCGAACTTCTCACCAACTGTTCGCAATTCAGTTCCAGCAGGTGCACATTTGGAGTCACTCCGATTGGGGCTGATGCCCTCATGCAACTCCCCGATGCACAGCCCCTTCACTGTCTCCTCCTCTGTGCTCGGCGCGTGGTTGAGGCACACAAGGAAAGCGTCTGACTCCAGGTGCACGTCCTGCACCACCTGCCCTGTCATCTTGATCCAAGCACCTTACATCCGCTTGTTGTTTTTTTACACTTTCCCGGCCTCTGAAGTACAAGCTTTGGAAGATCATAGAAGAAGAGTGGATGGGTCTTAATGCTGAGAAGCAACCACGTTGGGGTTGAATTTACTTGTGTGAATTAAAACTTACTGTTCAAGTTAGGAAAAAAATTAGGTATGAGGAATGAGAATAGCCTTTCACGGAGTATAAATAATACTTAGCAGCGTGTGAAGATGTGATAATTTGTGACGTTCGTTGATTTTTTTAAAGTGTACATGTCTTTTTAAGTGTTGAAAGGAAAAGTAATACTTTATACTCTTCATCCTATCACTTTTTGAAAAGCGTTCA
This sequence comes from Nesogale talazaci, assembly GCA_004026705.1. NCBI lineage: Eukaryota > Metazoa > Chordata > Mammalia > Afrosoricida > Tenrecidae > Nesogale > Nesogale talazaci. The sequence continues at coordinate 58,760 of PVJH01009735.1, read as the reverse complement.
ATATAGTCCTGTTTCTTTTTCTTTGTTCTGTCCTGTTCATGTTTTAAGCATATCTGAATGTGTACAATAAGAACAGATGCTCTTCATGGTACAATGCTGCATGAATTGTTAAAGAGAGAAAGAAATATAGACCAGTTCCCATTTTATAGAATTCTAGAGGAATTTCAATAGAATTTGTGTGGTGTGTGTGTGGCATCACTGCCCTCGTGGGAATAGGAAGCCCAGTCTTGCTCCTGGAGAGCTGCTGCTGGATTTGAACCGTCAACCCTGTGGGCTGCAGTCCCGCACACAACCACTACGCCACCAGGGCTCAGCCTTCAATAGAATTCTATATACAGAAAAGCTTCCTTTCACTGGGTAGAATGTAGATATAGATAACAACTAGTGATAGGAAACCAAAATAATTTACATTTGGCACATGTATAAAAGCTACTGTCGGATATAGAGTTTTCAAGAGCTCAGTAACTGTTGTCCTATACAGTAACACATATAACACTTAAATTACATGAAAATATTTCTCTTTCTTAGAATATAGCTTTCTTCTGAAGTTGGAATATGTTTCATTCAAGGGTGGGTGGGTGAACAATCAAAGCAACTAATTCTAAAAAATAAATTTCAAAAGAAAAGGAAGAAATTTCCACAAATTTAGTTTACTAAAAAACCCAACCTACCTTAGCCAAGCCATTATTTTCAAAACTTAAGGACTGATTCCATGAAAGAAGTCAAGTTATAGAACACGTTGTCTTGCTCTATCAATTCCTAAAAATAAAAAACTTCATCAAAAAGTTACACATTCAAAGGCTATTATAATTGTGAGCTATAGGTGAATGAATCCTTAGAAAGCATTGTCTTTAGCTAGGAAAAGGGTGTGATAGTAAGGTTTTAGGTCAAATTGGCTAGAGCCTGGATTCTTCCATGATTCGATCTCGCACAATACTCATTTCCATGGTCGGTTCTTCTATGAGCAGCCAAGCAGTGAGGAAGAACAGGATGGATGCGCCCTCCTTAATCTGTCACAGTCTTGGTACCATCAAATGAAAGCTTCCTTACGGGTGTCTCAAAACACTCACTGCCACGGAGTCAATTCCAACTTAGTGACCCTGTAGGGCAGAGAGAACTGCCCCTGTGGTTTCCAAGACTGTCATTCTTACGGGAGTCCAAAGCCTCATTTTTCTCTCAAGGAGCAGCTGGTGGTTTTGAACTGCTTACCTTGTGGTTAGCAGCCCAACTTGTAAGCCCTACACAACCAGTAAGCCCCAGAGCTCCTGGTATGCCCCATTCTTAATGTAAGTTGACACTTGGGGAGTGAGCTCACTTCTCGCTGCTCTGGCTCTTGCATCAGGCTCAGCCCGGAGGCCCTAGGAGCTATCAGCAGCTAGTCCTATTGCCTGATGCCTTGGATCCTTCCAATTCGGCAGCCACAAGCCTGACTTGCCCACCTTGGACACATCCGTTTTTGTCTCCACTAGCCTGTGAGCTTCCTGCCTTCTGGTTCCTTGGGCACAGCAGCTGCACGGGTCATGAAAAATCTCCAGCGTCACACCTGACTCATGGACTTGAACCAGGCTGGACTTCACTGTTTCTTCAACTGTGTGAGACTCTTTATTGATAAAAATTTATATACCTACTCCAGCAGTGACTCCACAGGAGCAAAGGCTGGACCTCCTCCTCCCACCACCAGAGGGCAGTGATGCCCAAAAAACAAAAAAAAAAGATATACCTATATATAATTTAAAATCAAATTAATGCATATACATATAAAATTCACTGCCATCAAGTCAATGACTCGCAGTGACCCACTGTGGGTTCATGAGACAGTAACTTCATGGGAGCAGAATACTAACTCTTTCTCCATATGAGTTCCTGGTGGTTTTGAACTGCTGACTATGCAGATTGCTGCCCAATGTGTAACCGCTGCTATATATAGATGACACTATTTTTGTTTCTTTAGAAGGAAGTCTCAGAAACTCACAGGGCAGTTCTACTCTGTGCTATAAAGTCGTTATGCATCAGCATCATTGCAATGGCAGTGAGCTTGTTTGGGTTTTTATTTTCTTAGAGAGCACAGGAGATAGGTGGGACCTTTCACTCCTTTAAAGAGTTCCAGTCGCAGAAAGCCACAGAGGCAGTTCTACCCTGCCCCACCGGGTCACTGGGTCAACTTGAGCTTTTTATTTGAGAGCGCCAATCTAACCCTTTTGGTACTGAGAATGGTTCTTGAGAAACAAAACCATAAGGATGAATTTCCTAAATTGGTTTTAAAGTCTGATTAGCCCTCAAGGCACTTGAAACTCTGTCTCTGTTAGTATGAATAAGCCTATCACTGTGGTGGTGGTGTTTACCTATAACACGAAGTGGCCAAGTTAACACACAAAATATCACCACCAACAGATGAAGTATTGATGGGAATTGAGGCTCTGGATGATCATGCTTGAAATATCTCTGTGGGCTGAGCCCTGGTGGCGTAAGTGGTTGAGTGCGGGACTGCGGCCCGTGGGCTTGGCGGTTCAAATCCAGCCGCAGCTCTCAGGAGCAGCACTGGGTAGTGCCCACGACCACCAGTGGCAGTGATGTCAAAAAACAAACAAACAAAAGAAATATCTCTGTGTAGGAGGAGCAGTACAGAGAAGCTAGTTGACTGGTACTACTTACAACACAAACTGGTAAAGGAAAGTGATGAGTTGGGGGTTTGGACAGCACAGCTCAAGGGCCCACATAAAAGACCTCAGAGTTTCTTTTAGTGCCATGAAAGCCTTATCTCCTTTAGGAACAGAGCTAATAATCCTGAGAACCAAACCCAGAGTCTTATCATAGAATGGGTAACTTAGAACACTAATGGAATTTTCAACCTAGAATAGTATCTGATGTACAAATGGGGGCATTAATTGGAAAGAAATGGGACTTTGTAACTTGAAATGGGGACATAGAAGCAGGTAACCAGGAGGATGAGGACATAAGCCCTTAAACTCCATTGAGTCACTTCAGACAGTAACTCTACCCCTCTCATTTGAAGAGATTAATCCACTGTCAGTAAAGTCACGATCTCCTTCACTCACACTTAAGACGAGTAACCCAATGGTATATACTGATATGGTACCTGGGGATGTATCTGGGCCATTGCCTGAGGCCGATGCTTACAGTATGCTGCAGAGAGTTCCCAGAAAGCCCCCTCACCACCCATTTTTGTCTCTACACCTATAACTAGACTTAAATCTATATATCTACTGAGAAGATGAAATTGATCCAATGGGATTATTAATCTTAGCAATACGGATGGAGTGAAGAATTTGCTGGGGTTGGGAACAATTTGTGAAAGAACACCAGAAAATATCAGGTGATTGGGGCAAATAATGGAAAATCATTTCCCAGAAGCTGACATCTACAAGAGAGATATCATGATCAATTACAGCAGTGTCAGGACTTTCCCCACATTGTGCTGGTTTAGATCAATCTGAAGCATTTACTCATGTCATCTGTTCTCTGAAATCATGCCATAACGAAAACATCTGTAATAAATACATTTGAGCATCATATGCTAGGAGGACTAAGTTTGAAGTGCATGGAGAAATAAAAGGAATATGCTGATGTCAAAGGAAGTGCACATTTCTTTATTTTCACAAGAATAAAAGAGACCGAGTCCTCAAAGTCTAAACAAAGAATAACTCTACAAAAGGCACTCTTTCCCTGGGGAGTGGAAGAGCTGGGTGATTAAGGGATCAGACTGGGGAGCTAGACATCTTGTGTTTGAATCCAAATTTTGTTCTTAACCCAGAGTGCAGTGCTGGGCAAATTATGTAACCTCTCTGTATTGTGGTTTGCTTGTTTGTAAAGTGAAAAGAATGGTAGTCTCTATCTCAGTGGGTCATTTGGGAGATTAGCACAAGTTCATAAATATAAATAGATGCATGCCAGCCACATGGTAAGCTTACAATAACAACTCTCATAAAGCTCCAATATTCAACCATAGACCTTGCTAACTTTAGATCAATAAAAAAAAATAATAGAAACTGCTTTTGCTTCTTCTCCTTTTAGGAAGGCAGCTGTTTTTCATCCCAGACAGATCACACCGTTTACCCATGCATGTATACGCTGTTTTGCTTGTGAACATTGTGGTAATGTTTTAAGGATGTTCTTAGTTATATGGCTTAGAATTTATCATTTTAATTTAGACAAAGTTCTAGCCACTGTCTAGGATATGGTTTTAATTAGATAGCTCTTATAGTGGTTTTATAGTTTATAGGGGGATATTTTTTTCTTCTCTTTAAAAAAGTTCTCTTTCTTCCTTCTTTTTTCTTGTAGACATTTTCAAATTTTGCACAAAATTAGAAAAAAAGGAAAAACAAGAACGCCAGGGCTCGTTATCCAGCTTTAACAATCTTGAACATTCCTCTCCCATTTCCAGCAGATCTCAGCTAGCCCACTATTTGATCTGTCAATAACTTGTAGCATATCTGATAGAGATTATCATATAAAGACTTTCTTTAAAAAAAAAAAGTAACCACAATGCAGTGACACCTAATAAAATGCTCAAGATCCAGACTCTAGGAAGTGCCTTGATGCAGTCCATTTGTTTAAATCACGATTGAAGCGAGGTTCAGTGGGAAGGTTACGCTGTACTTTGTTGGCTCTGTATTTTGGAAGAGGTTGCAGCTTTGTACTTATTCCAAAGAGAAAGGAGTGACCACAGATGTGATTTGAAAGTGAAACCATCGTCTTAATAGTACAAGCTAGAATGAAGAACGAACACCTCACGTAGGTTTGGATTTTATTTGTAACCCTGACCTGGGGTTCAATGCCATGACGAGTGATTCCTTTGCTGCTGCAGAAAGAAGACAAATAATCCTTTTAAAATGCTGCAGGCCCCAAGAGTTTTTACAGAGAGCCACTTCATAATGATACATTACTCAGAATTATCAAAATGAATGAGGTTCCCCTTTCAAAGTAGGTGGGTAGAAAATAAATAGTAAGTGTAGTATTTAAACAGATACTGTTAACATGCTTGAATGTGTGGGGGAGTTTCTAAAAATAACCAAGCCTCCTTCCTTCAGTGGATTCCTGCAGTGCGCCCTGCAGCTGCGGGGAGAGCAAAGCGGACACCGTCTGTATCGATCGGGACCTCAAAATAGCCAGGGTCTTCTATCTCGCCTGCTTCATCGCCTCAGGTCCCCTTATTATGTTGAAATCGCCCCGGCTTTCATTCCTCCTCTTCGTTTTGCCATCCGGAGGTTTGTTAATGCCACACAGAATGGTTGTTCAGATTCCAAGTTCTTGACTCAGAGGGCCTTGATCCAATCCTGGCTTCATCACTTTCTCAGTATATGCCCTTGGGCAAGTCGCTGAACCTTCCTGCACCTTGATTTCTTCATTTATAAAATGGGTATAAAATAGCTGCATACCTACCTAGTGATATAATGTGGAATATATGTGTGTGTGTGTGTGTATGTATGTGTGTGTGTGTGTGTGAGGCATCACTGCCTCTGGTGGTCATGGGCGCTACCCAGTGCTGCTCCTGAGAACTGCTGCTGGATTGGAACCACCAAGCCCACGGGCCGCAGTCTCGCACTCAACCACTTACGCCACCGGGGCTCAGCCCTAATAGAGAGTATTTTATGATTCCCCCAAGCCCACTACTATCAAGTCGACTCAATGACTCCCCAAGACCCTATAGGACAGAGTAGGAAAACTCCTTGCTGTCTCTGACACTGTAGATCTTGAGGGGAGCATATGGCCCTGTCTTTTTCCTGTGGAGCCATGGATGAATATGAATTGCTACCTTGCTGCAGTCAGCAGCCCAACACTCAACCCACTGCACCACCACATTTCTTTATTTTATTGTATTTCTTTTGTTAACGATTTTATTAGCATTTCACTTTCATTGTGTTGAACTATATTTATTTCATTATAGTTCTGCAAATATTGCTTCCATTCTCCCTTGGGGTAGATCTTTCCCCCTTCCTATCACTCTAGTCTTGGTCATAGAATGTGGGTGGAACAGTCTGCCAGCCTGTTTCCGTTTGCCCGGTTGCACCCCTGTCATCATCATGGAAAAAGCGTGTCCCAGGTAACTGCTGGTCCCAGTGCAGCAAAGCTCAGCTTCTACAAACAAACTAAAGGAACTCACAGCCACTAATTCACAGCAACCTCATAGGACAAAGTGAACAGTCCCTTGAGGTCTCTGAGGCTATAAATCTTTAGGGCAGCAAAAAGTACCCTCTTTCTCCCTGGGAACACCTGGTGGGTTTGGTAGCTTGACCTTGGGGTTAGCAGCCCAACAAGAATGTGGTCTATCACACCACCAGGGCTCGGTCTCCGTCACCCAAACTACAGCTGACCTGCAGACGCGAGAGAAAGACAGCAAATGTTGTTCACTGAGAGGGGCGTGGTCGTGGGGATGGTTTGTTACATAGAATTGTTGCCACATCAGCTGTAAAATGTGTAAGATCAGTGGGGGGATTAAGTGAGACCATCTGATACCGGGAGGGTGGAGGGAAGGTGGGAACCAATTATAGGACCCATATAACCCCCCTCCCTGGGGAATGGCTTACAGAAAAGTGGGCGAGGAGAGACATCGGTCAGTGTAAGACATAGAAAAATAATGGAATATAAATTATCAGGGGACAGTGGAGAGAGAGGGGGAAAATGAGCTGATACCAGGGCCTCAAGTGAAAAGCAAATGTTTTGAGAATGACGAGGGCAACAAATGTACAAATGTGCTTGACACAATGGATGGATGGATGGATGGATTGTGATAAGAGTTGTATGAGCTCCCAATAAAACGATTTAAAAAAAATGAGATCATCTGTGTAAATCATTTAACCCAGTGCTAGATTCATAGTGAAGGCACTGTTTAACCAATGTTTACTGGTCCAATAATTTCATTTTTTTCTGAGTAAGAAATACCCAAGTTATATATCATGCCTAATGTATTACATAATCACATACATAATACGCCATATCATATGCATAATATCACATCCACCAATCATTGTTGGGTGCTGCTGATACATGATGACATATGTAATGTTGTTCTGGCTGTTGCCATTGGGTGCTACGGAGTCGGTTCTGACTCATACACCATGCACAACAGAATAAAAACTTTCTGGGCTTACGCCATCTTCACAATAGTCCTATGCTTTAGACCTTTGAGCAGCCACAGTGTCAGTCCATCTCATTGAGGGCCTTCCTCTCTTTTGCTGCCCCTCTGTTTTACTGAGGGTGGTGTCCTTCTCCAGGGACCTGGTCTCTCCTGACAGTATGGAAGATGAAGTTTCACCATCCTTGCTTCTGCTTCATAGCAATGGGATAGGACAGAGTAGAGGCACTCTGACTATATGCCTTCTAAACAGAACAGCTTGTCCATGATACTTTCAATATTCTTCTCCAGTGCCACAATTCAAATGCTTCGATTCTTCTCCAGTCTTCCTTATTCAATGTCCAACTTTCACGTGCAGATGAGATAATGGAAAATACCTCTATTCAAATACTCCCTCAATGCAGGAGCACTTTGTTCTAATACCTGACATTTTGTGATGCTCACCTTCCCGACACAATCACTGAAGACAAAATGGGTGCAAAGCAAAAGTGGTGAAGAAGGCTGATGGTGCCCAGTTATCAAAAGGTATCGAGTCAGGGGTCTTAAAGGCTTGAAGGTAAACAAGCGGCCATCTTGCTGAGAAGCAACAATGCCCACATGGAAGAAGCTCATCAGCCTGTGTGATTATGAGGTGTTGATGGGATCAGGTATCAGGTATCTAAGACCCAGAACAAAATCATCAATGTGAATGAGGGGGGTGGGGTGAGTGCAGAATGGAGACCCAAAGTTCATCTGTAAACAATTGGACATCCCCTTACAGAAGGGTCACAAGGAAAAGAAAAGCCAGTCAGGGTGCAGTATAGTATTGATGAAACATACAACTTTCCTCTAGTTCTTTAATGCTTCCTACCCAACACTATCATGACTCCAATTCTACCTTACAAATCCAGCTAGATCAGAACATGTACACAGGTACAGGTAAGAGTCGGAAACACAAAGAATACAGGACAGATGCCTCCCTCCCTGTGCTCAGGACCAATAATGACAGTAGCCATATCAGGAGGGAAAGGGGAAGGTTGGGGAGATGTAGGGAGCCAATCACAATGATCTATCTATAACCTTCTCCAAGGGGGATGGACCACAGAAAAGTGGTGAAGGGAGACATCAGTCAGTGTAAGACATAAAAAAGTAATAATAATGTACAAATTATCAACTGTTCAATGGGGACAGAGGAAAATGAGGAGCTAATACCAAGGGCTCAAGTAAAAAGAAAATGTTTTGAAAATGATGATGGCAACATATGTATAAATGTGCTTGACACGATGGATGGATGTATGGATTGTGATAAGAGATGCATGAGCCTCCAATAAAATCATTTTTATAAAAAGGAAGAAAGAATACCATGGCTTGGGTCAGACACTCCAAGTCCTCAAAGTAGCCTCTTGCTTTTCAATACTGTAAAAGAGGTCTTATGCAGCAGATTTGCCTAATGCAATACGTGTTCTGATTTTTTGACTGCTGCTCCCATGGACCAAGCAAGCCAAAATTATTGGCAACTTCAACCTTTTCGCCATTTATCATGATGTTACCTACCGGTCCAGCTGTATGAGGATTTGGGTCTTCTTTACCTCGAGTTATAATCCACATAGATAATACATATCATAATTAATTCATTTTAAGGCATGCACTTATTTTCATTGTAATATATCTGAAAGTGAGACACATCTTAAAATTGATGATGTGTGGCTTAAGTGGTTGAGTGCGGGACTGAGGCTTGGCGGTTCAAATCCAGCGGCGGTTCTCAGGAGCAGCACTGGGTAGCGCCCATGACCACCAGAGGGCAGTGATGTCCCCCCAAAAAAGAAAAATTAATGATGTGTAAGGTCTGTCCATTTATGACACTGTGATGGCTTGCATATTGATGTGATGCTGGAAGTCACACCCTCATATTTCAAGTACCAATATAGTAATCTGTGGAGAACAGGTTTCAGCAGAGCTTTCAGACTAAGGAAAGACTTGGAAGAATGAGTGGGCTGTCCACTTCTGTGGGATTAGCTGCAGAAAGGCACTCAAAACAAAACCAACCACCGTGATGTGGCTGGAGTAACGTTTTGGGGACTTTCATTTGCTGATGGCCACCACCTCCAAATAAGAAATGGCTGCAAATATTCATTCATAATTGAAGTGTGAAATGTATGATGCATGAGGGGGAATTGGAAGTTGTCAAAATATACATGGAATGCATAAAGTTCAATATCCTAGGTATTAATGAGCTGAAATGGACTGGTATTGGCCATTTTGAGTAAAAAAAGTCATATAGTTTAATGACAAGTCCAAGAGGAATGGCATGGAATTAATTGCCAAAAAGAATGTGCTCACTTTATTTCAAGCTAAGAGAAATGAAAAAATACTCAAGTCTCAAGTTGAAATATTGAATCATCTCTGGACAAAATATTGAATAATACAGAAAGCATCAAAAAAGGGCAGAATACACAGTCACTGTGTCAATGAAAGAATAGTTCGATGTTCAGCTACTTCTTGAGATAGCATACAATCAAGAGCTGATGCTATGGAGAGTAGAAGGTCAAGTTACCCTGAAGGCAATATTGAAAAACTACCCTCCAGAAATTGACAAAATACTAACTGATATGTTCCTATCAACTATTGTTGTACTGGCCATACTTGGTAGACTATGTAAAGAAACTAGTAAGACCTTATCTAATCAGCTGAAAGAGATCCTCAGTTGTGCTAATCCCAAGGAAAGGAAAGGTGGCCCTGTAGAATACAGAAACTTCTAAACATGTATTGATAGTATATGTAAGTAAGTTTTGCTGAAGAGAATTAGAAAAAGATTGCAGAAGTCATTAAAAAGAGCTGCCAGAACATCCTTTTACAGAGGGGTTGCAGGGAGGAGATGAACCTGTTAAAGTATAGTGTAGTAACAACAAAATATGCAACTTTCCTCTAGTTCTCAAATGCTTCCTCACACCTACTATCATGCTCCCAATTTTACCAGACAAGTCCGGCTACAACAGGGGATGTACACTGGAGTCGGAAACTTGGGGAATTTAGGATGGATGTTCCCTCAGGACTAGGGGTGGGAGTGATGATACTGGGAGGGTGGAGGGATGGTGGAGTAGAAAGGGGGAACCAATTTCAGGATCTACATATAACCTCCTCTCTGGGGCAAGGCCAACAGGGGAGTGAGTGAAGGGTTACATTGGACAGTGTACGATATGAAAAAGCAATAACAATTTGTAAACTATTAAGGGTTCATGTGGGGGAGGAGGGATGAGAAATATGGGGAGCTGGTACTGGGGGCCTAAGTGGAGAGAGGATGTTTTGAGAGTGATGATGGCAACAAGTGTGCCAATGTGGCCAAATACAATTGATGTATGTATGGATCGTGAGGGGAGGTGTATGAATCTAATAATAGATTCATTTAAAAAGAAGGGGGGAGGGGAAAGAGGAGCTTATACCAAGGGCTCAAGTGGAAAATGCTTGGAAATGAATGTGGCAGCACGTGTGCAATGTGCTCGATACAGATGATGTATGTTATAATAGCTGTAAGAGCCCCCAATAAAATTGTTTTTAAAAAAAGCGCTGCCAGAAATTCAACTTGGATTTCTAAGAGGACATCGGATCAATCTTGACTGAAATTAAAATCTTACCAGGAAGGTATTTGCTCGAATTTTATGAACTGTACAAGGGGATTTGACTATGTGGATCACAGCAAACCATGGATAACATTAAGAAGAATGGGAATTCCAGAACACTTCATTATGCTCACAAGGTACATAGTAGACTAGAAGGTAGCCTTTTACACAGCACAGACACACTGCCTCATTTAAAATCAGGAAAGGTGGGTATGAGGGTAGTATACTTTCACCTCACTTATTCAATCTGCATGCTGGGTAAATAATCCAGAAAGCTATACTACACGAGGCATCTGGATTAGTTGTTGCTTTTAAGAGTCACAGAGTTAGACCCAATCCAGAGTGCCCCTGTGCACCACAGAACAAAACCCCTGCCCGGCCCTGCCCCGTCCTCACACTTGTTCCTGTGCCTGAGCCCATGATCGCGGCCACTGTGTCCCTCCATCTCATTGGGGGCCTTCCTCTCTTTTGACGTCCCTCACCTTGACCCAGCGTGATGACATTTGCAGATGCTACCACCTTTTGGCTTCAGTTTTGGAGGACTTGAGGTATTTGCTGATGAAGTTAAGACTGCAGCCTTCCATACGGATGGCAACGCAGTGTCAAAGCCCCCAATCCTCGCAACTAGACCAGTAGACAGCATCATGCTAAAAGGAAAGAAGATCGAAGCCATCAAGGATTTCATTTTACTTGGATCCACAATCAATAAGCATGGAAGTAGCAATTAAGACATCAGCCAACACATTGATTCGGGCAGATCAGCTGTACAAGACCTCTTTAAAATGTTAAAGAGCAAAGATGTTGCTTTGAGAACTAAGGTGCGCCTCACCCAAGCCGGGCTATTTTAATGGCCTCATATGCATGGGGATATTGGACATTGGATAAGGAAGACCGAAGAAGAATCAAAGCCTTTGAATTGTGGTGCTGGAGAAGGCTATTGAAAAGGCCATGAACTACTTAAAGAACAGACTGACCTGTCTTGGAAGAAGGATAACCAGAGGGCTCCTTAGAGGGAGGTAGCAACTGACTTGATGGCACCTGCCAACAACGACAACAACAACCATAGCAACAACATATGCCTGTAAAAATTAGGCAGTGAATAAGGACAATGACTGCAGAGACATTGATGCATTTGAATCATGGAGTTGGGGAAGAACAACGAAATCCACGGACTGTCCGAGGAACAAACAAATCTGTCCTGGGAGAAGCACAGCCAGAATGCTCTACAGATTAACAGTCAGGAGACCTTGTTTCACTGCCTTTGGACATATTTTTCAGAAGAAACCAGTCTCTGGGGGAAAAAAATCATGCTTGGTAAACTAGGAAGTCAGTGAGAAAGAGGAAGATGGTCAAAGAGATGACTTGGTGCAGTGGCTAGGAGAATGGGCTCAGACAGTAACAACTCTCTGGAGGATGGCCAAGGAGCAGGCCGTGTTTTGCTCTGTTGTGTGTGTGGACTGTCTCCAACGTGAAAAGAACTTCACAGTAGCTAACAAAAATTATGATTAAATTGTCCGTTTTTGTTGTGATTACCCGCATTACACAAGCTTATCATGAGACTTACGTCTTGTTAATATGTGTGTGTGTGTGTGTGTGTGTGTGTCGGGGGAGGGGGAAGCTCTCCTTTGGCAGTGGCTGCCCTGAGCTTTTCTGTGCTTGGTTTGGTTCTGCCTGGAGACACAGTTACACCTGTCAGTCCAGGGCCTGGGGGGAAAGCCTGGCCACTGTCTGGGACTATTCTCCCACTCTCTCATGGGGGTTGGCAGGAGAAAATGCACTTCACCCATAGTGTAAGGCTGGGGAGAGATTTAAAGTTCAGAAATTGGGAACAATAACAATCTATTGCAGCCAAACATTTCCTTTTAAAATAATATGCTAATCAGTGGTGTGTCTCACTACGTTTGGCATCTTGGAGTCAGTGGAATACAAATATGTATATATAAATATATATAATCATATACTTTTCATGGCAGCATTGTTCACAATAGCAAGAAGATAGAAAAAGACCAAATGCCTATCAGGAGAAAAATGGATTTTTTAAATTCTGGTACATGTGCACAATGGGATGCTATGCTAAAATACTATGCTAAAAACCAATGATGTCATCTTAAAGTGTGACTGGACCTGGAGAACAGTAGGCTGAGTGAAATGAACCAATCACAAAAGAATTGGTTACCATGTTATATATGAGATGAGACCACTGGCTACTATGAGATTGGTTGCTATATTAAATACCATATGTGACAAATGTTTTCACCAGGAAGACTCCAAGATAAAGATCTTCATGCCAAAGGATATAGACTTTAGAGATTGTCAAGGTGGGTGAGAAAGGGCAGGCAGTGGAGAAAGCAATAGGCTAGCTTGTTGACAGGTGTTAACTTGGGTACAAAGACTGTGGTTCATAAGAGGCAGAAGAGAATCCAAGGTGTGGTTGAAGGGTTGGGATGGCTGTGATTAGTAGTTTTAGTAGTTTAAAGTATTGACCACAAAGTTGATGATCTGGCATGTAAACCATCTAACTTATAATAAAAATTATCTTTAATATATGTGTACATATACAGCCTAAGAGAATACATTCTTCAGTCTTATCTTCAAGATATTATTGTGGTAATTGCATACTCTGGTGTCAACTTGAGACTATTAAAAGTGAAGGGGTGGGGTTTAGCCTGTCAATCAGATTGCAGCTTGATGACTTCATTTGGAGGTGCTATGGAAAGAAATAGCTCACTGGAGGCCAGACCCACACTCTGCTTTATCTTCCTGCTGACAAGGTACCTGGAGCTACGCTAATGGGATCAGAGCCCTGGAGCTGAAGGGGTTATTTGGAAACACACATCAGCGCTGAGATGCTTCCACCGCTATTGGATCCACAAGGCTTTCTCCCACTCATCTGTGATCTACCTGCATTCGACGTCATTGCACGTGTCATGTAAGTCTGAAGAGGAATTTATACACTGGTATCAGACATATGGGCTAATATCGGACTTACGGACTTGATCTGCGCTGGGCTAGGATGTTTTCTTACTATCCAGCTATTCTTTATATAAAGCTCGATCTTATACACATATGAATGTCTCTGGATCTGTTTCTCTAGTCAACCTGGACTAACACAATTATTTTTCCTTGTTGGGTTTTAAAGGCCATACGCAGAGATTTACACAAAATTAGGTTCTTGATATTTACTCCTAACTCACTTGTTTATTCACACGATGTTGTTATGGTTAGGTGCCACTGAATCAGATTCAACTCACAGCGACCCGATGTACAGAAGAATGAATCACAGCCCATTTCTGCACCACCTTCACAATCGTTATTTTTGAATCCCTCTTAGCAGCCACTGTGTCAAACCATCTTGTCAAAGGTCTTCCTTTTTTTCACTGCCGCTCTACTTTACCAAGGGTGATTTCCGTGCCCCCACCTTCCCCTGAGACTGGTTTCTCCTGCTAACAAACCCAAAGGACGTGAGACAAAATCTCACCAATCTTATTTCTAAGGAGCATTCTGGTCGTACATCTTTGCAAACAGATTTGTTAGTTCTTTTGGCGGTCCAAAAGAACTATATTCTTTGTCAATTTCTATATTCTATATATTCTTTCTATATTCTTTGTCAATTTCATTATTGAAATGCACCAATTCCTTGGTTTTCCTTAGTGAATATCTAACTTTCCCATGCATATCAAGCCAATGAAAAGACCATGGTTTGGATTAGGCATCTTAGTCCTCAAAGTGACACCTTTGCTTTTCAACACTTTAAAGAGGTCTTGTGAAGCAGATTTACCCAATGCAATGTGCCATTTAATCTCTCACATGTGCTTCCTTTCTTTAACAATTTATTGGCATATAAGTCATATATACAGTTCAATAATTCAATCACAGCAAAAAGAGTTGTACAATTATCACCACAATCAATTTTAGAACATTCTCTTCCTTCTTAGACTCAATTATCAGCTCTGAATTTCACCCCAAATTACCCTGCCATATCCCTAAGGAAACATTAATCTGGTTATTATCTCTATTGATTTACCCATCCTGGATTTCATATACAGAAAAATATAAAAATAAACCCCCAAAATTAACAATAACAAAGTAAAACATAAACTCCTCAATCCAAAAGAGAGAAGAAGAAAAATTAAAAACTAGAACAAATATAAAGTGGATGAAGAGGAAGATCAAACACACAAGAAAAGACAAGATCAAATGCAAAAGGTTACATCTTCACCTAACTGCATCTACAGCAATCCACTTTTCAATGTGTCCTGCCTGACTGCAGCTTCCACGAACACTGCTTGTGGAGCCAAGCGAGACAAGATCCATGACAGCATCAATCATTTCTTCATTTATTATGACGTCACCTTTGGTGCAGTTGTGAGGCTTTTCTTCTTCTTTACATTAAATTACGATCCACGTGGAAGGCTTTAGTCCTTGCTTTTACTCCGCAAGTGCTTCGAGTCCTCCTTATTTCCAACAAGCAACTTTGTGTCACCTGTGTATTGGAAGTTGCTGACCATCCTTCCTCCAACCCTTCTTCCTCCACTCGAGCTTCTCTGATGATTTGCTCAGCATGCAGACTGAACAAGCGTAAAGGATGCAAACCCATGTTAGTCCGGGTTGGCTAGAGAAACAAATTGAGAGGCAATCATAGGGATGTGAGGCATGTAAAAGGGCAATTACATATTGAGGAGACATCCCTGCCCAGTCCAGAGCAAGTTATTAAATCCGATATTAGCCCAAATATTCCATACTAGTCCATAGATTCCTCTTTAGACTCACGCAGCCCATGCAATGATGCAGAATGCAGGAAGATCACAGGCCAGTGGGTGAAAAGTCTTGTGAATCCAATGGCTGTAGAAGTATTTCGAGGGCTCTGGCTGCCCTCAGTAAATCTCCATGTGACTTGTCAAATGGAATGTATAGCAGAGAGAGAGAGAGGGTGCGCTTCCTGTTCCCAAGGAGGACGAGAGGAAGTTTCCAGAATCCTCATGAGAAAAACCACACCCACAAGGAGGCATCAAGCTGTGACCTTGATTGACAAGCTACACTCCACCCCATTCACTTTTAACATCCTCAAGTTGACACGAGATTATGTAACTGCCAAAAACCCTTTCCTGATATTAAAGTTGTCAGTTGTGTTCCTTTGTTCTAGTCTCACAGCTGCCTCTTGATCAATGTACAAATTCTACATGAGCACAATGTGGTGTTCTGGAATTCCCATTCATCCCAGGTCTCCATAGTTTGTAATGACCCACACAGTAAATGCTATTGTATAGTCAATAAACCACAGGTAAACATCTTTCTGGTACTCTTTGCTTTCAGACAAGATCCGTCTGACATCAGCAATGATAGCAATTGTTCCATGTCCTCTTCTGAATCTGGCCTGAATTACTGGCCATTCCTTGTAGATAATACTGCTGCAACCATTGTTGAATGATCTATAGCAAATATTTCGCTTGTATGTGGTATCAATGATATTGTACTATAATTTTCACATTTGTTAATATCACCTCTCTTTAGAATGGGTACAATTATGAATCTCTCCCAGTCGGTTGGCCTGGTAGCTGACTTCCACATTTCTTGGCATGCATAAGCGAGTGCTTCCAATGCTTCCCAGCTTGCTGAAACATTTCCACTGGTATTTTATCAATTCCTGGAACCTTGTTTTTGATTAACACCTCATTGTAGCTGGACTTCTTCCTTCCGTACCATTGGTTCTTGATCATATGCTACCTCCTCCCGAAAGAGTTGGATTTCAACTAGTTATTTTTGGTACAGTCACTCTGTATTTTTTCATCTTCTTTTGATGCTTCTTGAATTATTCAATATTTGACCATAGACTATTCCAGTATTGCAAAATTGAGCTTATAGTTTTCTTTTTTCAGTTTAAGGTAGGCTGAGCTTGTTTGTTCTTTTTGGATTCCTAACTTCATGTCTTTGCATATTTCATTACAATACTTTAATTCATCTTCTGCAGCTGCCTTTTGAAATTTTTTTGTTCAGTTCATTGACTTCATCATTTCTTCCATTTGCCTTACCTACTCTACCATTAAGAGCATGTTTCAAAGTCTCTCCTGACACCTACATTGACCTTTTCTTCCTTTCCTGGCTTTTTAATGCTTTCTTCATGTATAATGTTCTTGATGTTATTCCACAGTTCGCCAGGTTTTTTGTCACTAGTGTTTAATTTTATTCAATGTATTCTTGAGGTGCTCTCCAAATTCAAGTGGGATATTCTCAAAGTTGTACTTTAGCTTTCGTGGACTTGTTTTGATTTTCTTCATCTCCACCTGAACTTTCATACAAGCACTTGAAAGTCTGCTCTACAGTTTGCCCCTGGTCTGGTTTTAGCTGCTGATAAAGAGCTTCCCCATCATCTCTTCTCATAAAGGTAGTCAGCTTCGGTCCTCTGGATTTCATCTGGAAAAATCCGTGTGCATAGTCACTATTTGTGTTGTTGCAAAAGGGTATTTGTAATGAAGAAGCCATTGGTCTCGCAAAGTTCTATCATTTAATCTCCAGCTTTATTTCTATCACAGAGATCATATTTTCCGTACTGTTCCTTTCGCTTTGTCTACAATTTCTATATTCCAATTGGCAATAGTTATCAATGCATCTTGATTGCATGTATGATCAATTTCTAGCTGAAGACATTGGAAGGTAATTCAATTTCTCTGTCACCAGCATTAGCATGTGGTGTGCAAATGTGATTAATAGTTGTATTGACACAGAAAACATTGTACTTCAAGATCGGTCTTGAAATATGCTTGTTGTTAATGTGACACCATTCTTCTTGAATTTGTCAGTCGCAGCATAGTAAACCATAAGATTGTTTGATTAAAAATGGGCAATACCCAATCTGACACCCCTTTACAGAAGGGTCACAAGGAAGAGTTGAGCCAGTCATGGTACAACATAGCACATACAACAAAGCAACATAGAACTTCCCTCTAGTTCTTCAATGCCCCCCTCCCCCGCTAATTCTACCTTATAAATCTGGCTAGACCAGAGCATATGCATGGGTACAGATAAGAACTGGAAAGACAGGGAATCCAGGACAGATAAAACCCTCAGGACTGGTATTGAGAGTAGTGATACCAGGAAGGGAAGGGGAAAGTTGAGGGGAGAAAGGAAGAACCAATCACAAGGATCCACATATAATCCCCTCTCAGAGGTGTTGACGACAGAAAAGTGGGTGAAGGGAGACATCAGACAGTGTAAGACATGGCAAAATATTAATACTAATTTATAGATTATTAAGGATTCGTTTGGGAGGGAGAATAGGAGAGGGAGGGAAAAATGAGGAGCTGATACCAAGGACTCAAGTAGAAATAAAATGTTTTTTAAGTGATGATGGAAACAAATGTATGAATGTACAAATGTGCTTGCCACAATGTATGTATGCATGGATTGTGATAAGAGTTGTATTAGCCCCCAATAAAGTGACTTTTTAATGTAAGACTGTATAGCTTAAATATGGCAAATATGAAAAATATTTGTTTTTAAATAAACATTCTACATATAACAAACAAAAATCCCCAAAGAGGTCTATTTCAGCTATTTCTGATGCTTAAGATCTTCATCTTTATCATTTAATTTTTGACAATTTCCAAGTTTTCTCAATTCATATTTCATACATCAGAAGTTTTCATTATTAATAGATATTTGCAGCTGCTTCTTCTCAATTTGAGTCTTGCCTCTTCTGCACTGAAGGCACTACAGACTTTGCTCTGTCCACACCATAAAGGTCAACTCTGCTTGGTGAAGGTAGCTCTTCCTCCATTGAATTTTCAGTGTCTCCCAAGATGAGGAGGGGCTCATCTTCTGACACTGTAGCTGATAATGGTCTGCTATTTATGAGGTCATCAGTATCTGACAATGTCCTGCAGCTATTCATAAGGAGGTCAGTGGCCAACTCCTAAGGAATGAACCACCTATTCCTTCTTTGTAGTCTGTTCTTAGTCTATAAGCTCTGCTGAAACCTGTTCACTTTGATGGACTCGGCTGGTATTTAAAATCCCAGTGACAAAGCTTCCAGCTTCACCCAAGCCACCACAGTATGACAGACTGACAGACAAGTGGTGAATTCACACAATAAGTAGTTATAGAGTCCCTACTATGTGCAGGGACTTTCTTGGCACTGGAGATTGAGGAGAGAATGAAGCAGATAATGGCTTGCTCTCATGATGATTTTACTCCAATGGAGAATGTCAGAAAACAATGAGATAGGTGGGGCAATAGTAGGTGCTGATGAATGCCATGATTATAGAATTCATGATAAAGAAACAGAGAATAGCCAAGGGGAAACTTGGCTTAATCATGAGACTTGCTGGAAAGGAATCAGCTGTGTGAAGATCTAGAGGTAAAGTATCCCAATCAGAAGGGATAGCATGTGCAAAGACCCCAAGTTAAGAGAAGAGAAGAAGACCAAAATGACTAGAAGGTGGCGAATAGGAGTATTAATTGAGCTAAAGATTAGACTGTCCTATTGAAGAAACCATCAATGACAGTATATTCTGCCTGTGTTAGCCTCTAGGTAGACAGCCATGGCTTGATAGCACTGGAGACATAGGCTTTTTCTTTCTTGCTGTGTTTCCCTTCTCACTGTGCAGCTCCCATTTTATGGCTTAAAATGGCTACTTCAGATTCCACCCTTTGGCCATTATACTGGCATTTCAGTCAGCAGGAAGAAGGACAAAGGAAATAGATGGGGTCTCCCTTCCATTTAAAGGCACAGCTTGGAAGATGCACACACCACTTTGCTCAAAGTTCATTGGCCAGAACTTTGTCATATGATCACATCTTGTTCTGAGGGAAGCTTTGACTCATATGTCTTGAGAAACTTTGGTGATTTTGCTTCTAAGGAAAGAAGAGACAAATAGTTATTAAGGGACAATTTTTTCCCACAAGGTTAGTGGTAAAGTTAATAAAGCACTCCTTGGCATGTAGGGCTTTGCACACCACGACAAAAAGTTTGGATTATATTTTAAATATGTCTTTAAATCATATACTGCTGCTTTACAAATTTCCCCAAAATGTAGAAGCTAAAAAACATTTATGACCTCATAGCTGCTGTTACTGGCTCAGGAATGTAAGATGAATGTATCTGGGTGGTTTTAGCTTGGAGTCTCTCAGGAAGTTAAAGTTAAGACATTGGTAAAGGCAACAGTTATCTGGAGGTTTGTGGCTGCAGGATCTGTTTCTAAGATGGCCCATCCACCTGTCAGTTCCTTGCTGGCTGTTGTCAGGGGGCCTTCATTCCCCACCATGTGAAGCTCATCAAAGGACTTCTTGAGTATCCTCATGACATGTGCAGTAGTAGCATAATTTCATGTCAACTTGAAGATATATAAAAGGGTAGGGGTGGAGGTTAGCCTGTCACTCAGGTCACTGTCCAATAGTGACTCCTTATAGGCATGGTCTTCCCAGAAGGAGGGCTCTGGGAACACCAACCTTCACTTTCCTGCTGGCTGGCCCCAATGGGACTGCCATTGGATGCACATGACTTTTCACCCACCAACCTGTATTCTGCATCATTCATTGCATGTGGCTGCGTGAATCTGAAAAGGAACTTATGGACTAGTATCAGACCAATGGACTTGAGTTGTACTAGACTGGGATGTCTTCTCAATATATAACTCCTTCTTGATATACAACTCTTTCTTAAACATATACGAGTGTCTCTGCATTTGTTTCTCTAATCAACCCGGCCTAACACAACGTGGCATTGGCTTCTCAGAAAGCAGGAAAGAAACTATGATACCTTTTCTGTTTAAATCTCAGACCACACATACACAAAAAAATCATACATCAAAGATCACTTTGGACACATTTGTTAGACCGAGGCACTAAATTCAGCTCACAACCAAGGGGGAAAGGAATCTTGCTTTGTCTTTGAAGGGAGTCCATGTCATAAACAATGCATGGACTTATTTTAAAAATCACACATGGTAGAAAAACATTGGACAATTTAAGGCAAATGAATGACATTATCTGTTTTGCTTTTTTAAATGAATTTGTTTGGCTGCTTTGGGGAAAATGGATCACATAGGGTCAAGAATGAAAGCAGGGAGCCCAAGCAAGTGGCTATTGGTTTGGGTAATCAGTCTAGTTGCCTAAAATTAGGGTAAAGGAAGTGATGACAGAAAGGAGTGGTGAAATTTGGGCTAAGTCTCTGAGGTAGAACAGAAACGACCTCATAAGGGATGATGGAATCAAATGTTAGGACATCATTTCCTTTTCAAATCCTGGCTGGTCATCAGAATTTCCTGCAAAGTTTTTAATATGTGGATTATTGGGCTTCTATTCCAGATAATCAGATGCACCAGGTTAGGATGGGGTCATGATTAACCCTAAGTGGTAACCACAGCTTCTTTTATTCAACGAGCTTGTCAGAAGTGTGGTCATTGTGTTGTGCCCCACCGCTCATCCGATACCAATTCCTAGGGATTCTGTCTCTATCAAAGCTCACAGGGAGAGGCCATCATTAGCTCTTCCTTGGACTCTTGCCATCGGTGTTTTGTCTTCCTCTGATCATTTCTCCTGTTGTTCACCTATTTTCTGAGTGCTCATCCTACCCCACATTTATGATTTTGTCATTCATTGGTTAAAAAAGAATCAGGAGTTTCCTAGGGGCCCTAGGGAAAAAAGTACAGGGTCCCTTTGGATGGTATTTGAGGCCATTGACAATCTATTCCCATCCTACCTTGGGAGTAATCTCATAGGCCCCCTTCCTATTTAAAATCATTTTACTGGGGCTCTTATAATTCTTATCACAATCCACGTATACATCCATGTGTCAAACACATCTGTACATTTGTTGCCCTCATCATTCCCAAAACATTTTCTTTCTACTGGCCCTTGGTATCAGCGTCTCCTTTTTTCTCCCTCCCCTCCTCCATAAACCCTTGATAATTTATAAATTATTACTATTTTGTCATATTTTATACTCTCTGATGTCTCCCTTCACCCACTTTTCTGTTGTCTGTCCCCCAGGGAGGAAGCTATATATAGATCCTTGTAATTGGTTCCCCCTTCCCACCACAACTTCCCTCCACCCTCCTGTTATCATCACTCTCACCATCTGAAGGATTCATCTGTCCTGGGTTCTCTGTTTTTCCAGTTCCTTTCTGTACCAGTGTACATCCTCTGGTCTAGCCAGATTTGTAAGGTAGAATTGGGATCATGATAGTGGGTGGGGAGGAAGCATTTAAGAACTAGAGCAAAGTTGTATGTTTAATCAGTGCTACACTGCACCCTGACTGACATATCTACTCACTGCGATCCTTCTGTAAGGGGATGTCCAGCTGCCTACACATGGGCTTTGGCAATCCACACTCCCCCTCATTCACAATGATATGATTTTTTTGTTCTTTGATGCCTGATACTTGATCCCTTCGAGCCCTCATGATCACACAGGCTGCTGTGCTTCTTCCATGCGGGCTTTGTTGCTTCTGAGCTAGATGGCTGCTTGTTAATCTTCATGCTTTTAAGACTCCAGACGCTATACCTCTTGATAGCCAGGGACCATCAGTTTTCCCCTTTAATACTTTCACCAGAGTCACATTGGGCTTTTTTTTTTTTTCGTCTTCATTGAACTCTCTTTGTTAACATCATACTTTAACATCATGACACTTCCTTTCTTCATACTGTCCTTCCTCCTTCCTCCCTTTCCCAACAATACAACCACCTTGTCATAAGGTCCAGCTTAGATTATCACCACCTCTATCCCTCACTCAGAAGTAATCATTCTCTTATCTACGTTCCTGTCTCAGGTTTTGAGCTCCCTTTCTTATTTGTTTATGTTCATAGTGCCTTGTGGTGTTTGAAGTCAATTAGCTTCCAAATGAAATGTTGGAAATGAATGATTCATTTTCCCACATTACTCCAACTTTTATGCAATAAATTAGAAAATGACAGGAAAACTCAAGTCACAAGTTTGGTTAATGAAGTGCACATGGCATGTATATCCTGGGATCTGTGCACATTAAATCCACACACACTATCTTCCACAAACACGCATGGCGTCATGAATAATTCTGAGGCACTGCAAGGTCTTCACGCTCCAAATATTTTATTAAGAGCTCCAGCGGTCCTTTCTGATCCGCCACGTGAGGGTGGAGACGCCGCCAGGAGGCAGATCTTCTTGAAGACCGTCCCTCTCAAGGTTGAACCCCCGGATATGATACAGAGTGTGAAGGCCAAGACCCGGGACAAGGAAGGCATTCCCCCATCAGCAGCAGCTGATTTCTGCGGGCAAGCAGCCAAAGAGCGACTGTGGTGGTCATGTGCTTATGTTAATGTCATGATTGAGAATGTAGGGGTGGGGTCTAGTCTGTTAATCTGGAGATGGCCATTGAGTAGCCAGTGAGACCTCTGTGTGGGCATGGCTTTCTCCTGAGACTTCTGGGAAATCTCACGATATTTCCCTAGATGGAGATGAGAAGCTATCTCTCCAGTTGTTGGGAGTTAGTCTCAGAGACAACAAACTGCAGACAAGACAAGATGGCAGCGTCTGAGGAGATGGAGGAGCCTGAGGAGAAGCCACACGGCCTTACCTTTATGGAACCAGACCTCTGAAGCTGGAGAAGTCACATGGAGAGCCTTGCCAGTGCTGAGTTGCCTCTACCACCGCTAGATGCTGTTGATGGACCCTGAGCCCTGGAAGCAAGGAGCAATGGGGAGACCCCTGCCGGCTCTGGAACTCTGCACCCACTGGTCTGTGACTTCGTGAGTCAGAAGGAGACTTTATAGACTGATATCGGGCATATGGGTTAATATCGGACTTATGACTTTGAACTGGACTGGGCTGGGATGCTTTCTCAATGCCGCATTCCTCTTGTATATAAACCTTTCCCTTATATCCATATGCGTGTCTATGAGTTTGTTTCTCTAGTCTACCCGGACTCACACAGATGCACCTCAGCTGATTACAGCATTCAGGAGTCCATTCTGCATCTTGTGCGGAAACTTTATGGTGGTGCTAAGAAAAGGAAGAAATCTTACATTGCTTCCAAGAAGAACTAGCATAAAAGAAAGAACATTAAGCTGGCCATCTTCAAACACTATAAGGTAGATGACAATAGCAAAATAGGCCACTGTGGCATGAGTGCCCTTCAGACAAGTGTGGTGCTGGGGTTTTCATAGCCAGTCACTTTGGCAGACATGATTGGGGCCACTCACCATGTCAACAAACCAGAAGATGCATAACTGTACAGGTTAATAGACAACATGAAAGTTGAAAAAAAAAGCTCCAGTCGTAAGATCACATGTAGTTAGAAATTTAAAGTTAATCAGAACATTTTATTCCCTAAGCATTCTAAGTAATTGATGTTTAGCATATGGGCTACTAGATTTGCTTTTTCAAAGTTTGCATTTAGAGATTACAAATGCATTCATTAGGGTGAATTTTCAGGTCAGTCAGGCTTTGATTTGCAATATTTAATGTGTGCACAATACAACCTTTGCCTGGCCTTTCCAGATTATTTTAGCAGACCTGCATTTATTTTTGTGATCAAAGGACTTGCTACAAAGCGGTTACAGTGAGTAGCCTTGGAGGGGGTTGTCATGCTATTCTGGCTACAAAATTCCACCTGTCCTTTCCTTTGGGGGTTGGATGGGGGGTGGGGTGGAATTCTTTATGGAGTGTGGGTCTGGTGGGATGTAGGACTTTACTGTGGAGCCAAAGGGTTTGATTCTTATCCTTGTCATACCCCGGCCCTGGGACCAGGGGCCCCTGACGTGGCCACGTATATGCTTAGTCATTTCTGTGTACTCCTGAAAAGGACATCTGTGGCAATTCATGGGGATAGCATGGCATTCAATGATGGATTCTGGCAGAAAGGGAGATAACAGCCTTTTGGACAGAATGATTCCATATCGTGGCCTCCTGAGTCCCAAGGTTCTGCATGCCTGTCTTCCAAACCAGCTCTTGAATCCGGCTCTTGATAAGTGCCACCAAGTAGGTTCTGACTTGTAAGCAATTGACTTGCAGTCATGCAATCATTTCAATTACAGGATTGGGAGTGTAGGGGTAAAGTCTAGCCTGTCAATCTGGAGATAGCCAATGAAACCTCTCTATGGGAAAGGGTTTCTTTTGAGAATTCTGGGAAATCTGGCTGTATTTTCCCTTTGTGGGTGAGAGACTTAGACTCAGTCCCTTGGAGATGCCCCACTGACAAGACACATTATGGTAATTTGGGCGTGGAGTACTGGAGAAGCAAATTATAAAGATGAAGAGTAGATGTTTGTTTGACTTCTGCCTCATGGTAGTGTTTCTTTTTTGGCTAGCCCAAAGTCAGATATGCCCTTCCAATTTACTGAGTTGTCTTCTGGAGAAACAATTTGGGAGGTCAAAGTTTTGATTATTTTGTTTGGATGCCGTCTTTTGTTATTCCTGTGTGAAATGGCAAAAATGCATGTTGTTAATGGGTATTTTGAGCTCAGGGGTAAAAATTGCCATTTGAATGTCTCATAAACTATGCTGCTCAAGGAAAATGACTGACGAAGGTCAAAATGGCTGACAGAAAGCAGCCTGTTTTGATGTCTTCAGAGACCTAATTCCATGTTTTTGTGTAAATAGAATGGTTTAGGTAAGGATTTAGGTAAGCTAAATAAGGATTGGACTTGGCTTTTTAAAAATGAGTTTAGTATCTGATTCCATGTTGTTTATACTGATTTCTTATGCTTATTATTGTAGATAGAAGGCTGTATAGAAATGTTTTTAGGGAAGTATAAAAATAGAGAGCTTGTAAATCAACATGCTTCGAGCCATTAATTTGATCCTTAGATGGATTTAGGCCATGTCTAGAAAGACTTCTCTGAAGAAATTAGCCCCACCCAGTGTTTTGGAGTACTCAGGATATTTGCATTCAGAGAGATCTGCCTAAGAGCCAGATTGACAGAGTGAAGAAGCAGGAACTCTGCTTTTTGGAAAATCTTGAACTAGTGGTTATTTTCAGAAGCTAAGGACTCTGGAACCATGAAGGAAACTCCTCTCTAGGACTAAATGTTAAAGGAAACCTGTGACAGGCTGAAATGCTTGCTAAGGGTCCACCTGGATTTACTACTTGTTGAGTGGAAGTAGGAGAAATGCAACAATAAAGAGACAGGTTGAGTTTTGCCACTGGCATCCATGGACTTGGTTCACAGAAAATAGATTAGTTGAGAGCGGGTTGACCTAGCATAAGAGGGCTAGGCTTGTTGAGAGTTTGTGATGGGGCCATGGACTAAAGGGAAGGGGACCAAAGGATACCCTTGTGAGGCTAAGTGAGACAGCTCACATTGAATTGACCAGAACCTGACCAGAAGAAGAGAACCTATTTGAGCCTGTGAACTGGTGCATATTGCTACAGAATTTATGGATGGCCTGTCCTGATTTGATTTTGCTTATGGATGCACACTTCACAAGGTTCCAACTGGAAGAAAGATTCTTCACGTTGAAAAATATGATTGTTTCCTCAGAGAAGTGGGTTGATGTAAGTGGGCAATATAGAAATTGGATACCCAAAATTAGGGGGATAAAGGAATGAAGTGGTTGGCTTACAAACTCTCATAGGTGGGGGAATATATATTGATAGGATTATAGGATCAGGTGTAGGTGTTAACTGCAATTGTAAGGCATAAGATATTTTTTGTTTTGTTCATTTATAGAATGTTATTTTTAAACGATGGTGGCACATGTTGAATTGTATGCATTTTAGTTTTATCCTGTTAGGTACAGATATGATTTTGCTGTTTGAAAATTGCATGTGGTTACAGAGTTATGTGAAAATGTCAAACTGACAAGGGGTGCTCTGTGGCAGTCATGTAGTCATGTCAATTTCAGAATTGGGAGTGTAGGGGTGGAGTCTAGCTTGTCAATCTGGAGATAGCCAATGAGACCTCGCTGTGGGCAAGGTTTTCTCCTGAGAATTCTAACCGTATTTCACCATTGGAGGTGAGAGGCTCAGTCCCTTGGATATGCTCTACTGACAAGACACAAGGTTGGATCCCTGCGAAACATCTCTGAGGAGAAGCCACATGGGCTTACCCTGACGGAATCAGACCTCTGAAGTTGGAAAAGCCACAAGGAAACTCCTGCCAGTGCTAAGATGCTTGAGAAGCCCCAGAGAGGCCCCTGTCAGTGATGAGATATTTCTACCACCATTGGATACACAAGACTCTGCACCCACTGGCCCATGATTGTCCTGGCGTCATTGCATGTGCTTCGTGAATCTGAAGAGGACTTATTGTTTGGTATCGGACATATGGATTCATATCAGACTTAAGACTTGGACTGGACTGGGTTGGGATGTTTCCTCAATGTTCCATTCCTCTTATATATAAACCTCTCCCTTATATACATATGTGTGTGTGTGTGTGTGTGTGTGTGTGTGTGTGTGAAGGGTAGGTTTGTTATGCCAACATGGCCACAGAAGATTGGTGGGTCTGTTGTGACGGCACAGCCAATGAACACACGGGATGAATTGAAGGGCAGAGATAGGAAGGGCTCAGCGAGTCCTGCCCTCTCTCTTGCTTTCGGATCTTCGGACCAGCCGGCTGCTTTGTTTGTCCTTTGCCTTGAACTCCAAGCAACACTACCCATGTGACATCTAATCATGGACTGTGGAGCTGTGAGTTGAGATTCCTTCAAGCCCTACTTCTCCACGCTCCTGGGATATACAACTCTTGAGCAGGGAACTGTTGGACTCTGTCATCTGGCTGACTGTTGGCGACCTGCTTTGCTGTTTGCTGCCTGTGACCAGATAGCCTGGATTGCTCTACAGAGGACTACTCAGGGGCCCCCAAGACTTGAAACACTGCCCGTCTTCTAGCTGCCTCACGCATGTGAGTTTCACTGAGCAATTTGTACTGCTTTATAGCTTACTTAACTGTTTCTTTCTTATCTTATATACCCTTCTCTCTATATAAATATATAAAGAGAATTACTATTGTCCTGGTTTTATTTCCCTAGAGAACCTTCTCTGACACAGTGTGTTTATGAATTTATTTTTCTAGTCTACCCAGACTAACACAGCAACTGCCTGTACAACTGAAGACAGCACTGCTGAGTGCGTCCCTGTTCTCACGACTCTCTCTCTATGTTGAAGTCAATGTATCCCATTGAGGGAGGGCCTTCCTCTTTTTCACTGCCCTCTATTTGACCTAGCATGATGTCCTTCTCTAGTTACTGGTCTTTCCCGATGATATGGTCAAAATACATATGACTAAATCTTGACATTTTCACTTTTAAGATGCCTTCTGGTGGTATTTCTTCTGAGGTAGCGGTTTTCTCTTCTGGCAGTCTGTGGTACTCTCAGCACTACTTGACACCAAAGGTATCAATTCTTCTGCAGTCTTCCTCATCCCTTGCCCAGCTTTCACACATACATGAAGGGACTGGACTGGATCGGGAACACTTTAGTCCTCAAAGTGGCGTCTTTTCTAGCAACTAGGCTCAATGCCTTCTCCTTTGTCTATGAAAGGAGCCCGGATGGTGCAATAACTCCATGCTCAGTTACTAACCAAAAAGATGATGGTTTGAACCCACTTCCCCCCCCCCCAAAAAAAAAAAACACCCCGTAGTAACATGCGTCTATAGAGATTTGAGCCTGAAACCCCTACGGGGCAGCTTGAAGCTATCAGAATGGTCTCAAAATTAATAGCTTTGAGCCCTTCTTTCTTTCAATATAAATTTTCTTCTTAGACAACTATAGTTTGTTTTTGTTGCTTTTAAGCAAGAATCCTAACTAATACCATTGGTGTTACAGGAGATACAGAGAGTTCTAGACTCTGGAATAATCAGACTACAGAGTCATTTATTAGCTGTGCTGTTCAATTTCTTTAACCTTACCTTTCCAAATCAACATCTCTGTGTTAGCGGGTTGCTGTGAGAAAACTAAAGAAAATAATTTCTATATTTAGCATGGTCCTGGATGCACAAAAAATATCAATCAATAATAGTAGCTTTTTTTTACACAAACTAACAGTCTATATAATTGTCCATTTGTTCAGGCCACCAGACTAGTTGGCTCACCACACTAAAAAAGAGATCCATTGTTGACTTTTCTTTGTGTCGGAAACTTATTCAGACCCCTGCTGTGTTAGGCAGGGTTCTCTAGATAAACAAAACCAGGAATATATATATATATATATATATATATACATACATATATATACACACACATACATGTATATGACAATATGTAGATACAGCACAAAGGAATAAATGGCTAATTAGCCCACATAGCAGTACAAAGGGCTTAGTTCAACTCACTTCCGTGGAACAGTTGATATGCTGGAAGACCTTCAACTCAAGGGGGCTATTGGGTCCTAGGTCAGGTTAGCAGACAGTTGAGTTTTTCCTCAGGCAATGCAAGCAGTCTAGCCGCAGGCAGCAAACAGCGGAGTGGGACCCAAGAGTCAGCAGTTAGTGAAGCCAGTCTGGAGGGGTTATTGAACTCAAGGAATACAAGATGATAGGATCCACACTCAAGGCTTGTACACACCAACAGCGTGGAGAAGCAGGTCTTGAAGAAACCTCAAGTTCTAGCAACATGATCCTTGGGTTGGCTGTCCCACAGGTAGTGTAGCTTACAAGTTGGGGCACAGAGCTAGCTAACACAGCTACATGCTGGTCCAATCACTAGGGAACAAGATAGAAAGAGAAGGGCCATTTATCTCTTTTAACACCCATCAAACTATGACTTTATTAATCCCACATGTTCCTATTGGCCACGTTGACACAATAAACACCTGCTCAGCTCTCCAATTATGACTCGATGACATGGTCTTAAAGTTCTGAATTTTCTCCACACTTCCTTTGTTCCCAGACTGGGTTGTGTTTTCCAATTCTGGATGTCAGCTCTTTCTCACAATGTATGTTCTGATGATATCTTGGGGAGCTCCTTCCAGTCACCAAATACGAGCTTATCAACTTGGCTGTCCCTGTCAGCATTTCGCCACCTCTAGTTCTCCAAACAGAACTCAGCCTCACTCAGGTCCCACTGACTGCAGGTGGAAAAAACAGAGCTGAGTGTAAACATGAGATGTTCTTTAGCATCTGGTATATAGATTTGGTAGTTTTGATGCAGTTAAAACCCAAAACCGATGGGATCGTGGGGGGGAAGGAAGGGTGTTGACCAACCTAGGTGTAAGGGAACAAGTGATTCAAAATCAGTGACAAGGTGAGGGTGAGAGGTGTGATAGGGATTGATTAAGAGTAATGTAACAGAAAAAAATACTGAAACCCAAATGGAGGCTGAGCATGATAGTGGGGCAAGAAGAAAGTAAAAGGAAGTAAAGGACTAGGGTTAAAAGGGCATTTATAAGGTCTAAATATAGGCATGTACAGAGGTAAATATATTGATCTATGATGATGGGGAAATAGATCTACATGCATATACTTATAGGGTTAGTATTAAGATAGCAGATGGGCATTGAACTTCTACCTAAGGACTTCCTCAATGCAAGAACACTTTGTTTTACTAAAATGGCATTCCATGTTGCTCACTTACCTGACACAATCAATGAAGATAAATGTGTGCATAAACAAATGTGGTGAAGAAAGCTGATGGTGCCCATCAAAAGAGAGCATCTGGGGTCTTAAAGGCTTGAAAGTAAACAAGCGGCATCTAGCTTGGAAGCAACAAAGCCCACATGGAAGAAGCACACCAACTGTGTGACCACGAGGTGTTGATGAGATCAGGGATCAGGCATCAAAGAACTAAAAATTATATCATTATAAATGAGGGGAGTACAGATTGGGGACCCAGAGCCCAGCAAGTGACATCCCCTTAGAGAAGGGTCCGGGGGAGGGGATGAGCCAGTTGAGATACAGTGTAGCAACAATGAAATATGCAACTTTCCTCTTGTTCTTAAATCCTTTCGCCCACCCACTATCATGATCCCAATTCTACTTTACAAATCTGGCTAGACCAGGGGATGTACATTGGTACAGATAGGAGCTGAAAACATGGGGAATCCAGGACAGATAATCTGGAAGAGTGGAAGGAAGGTGGAGCAGAAAGGGGGAACCAACTGTAGGAATCTACATATAACCTCCTCCCTGGGGAACAGACAATATGGAAGTGGGTGAAGGGACACATAGCATAGTGCACAAAATGACAAATAATGATAATTTGTAAATTATCAAGTGTTCATTAGGGAGGGGTAGTAGGGAGGGAGGGGAAATATGAGGAACTGATACCAAGGGCTTAAGTAGAAGGAGGATGTTTCAAGAATGATGGGGACAACAGATGTACAAATGTGGGTTTGAATACAATAAATGTATGTAGGGCTGAGACCCGGTGGCGTAGTGGTTGTGCGCGGGACTGCGGCCCACTGGGACAGAGGTTCGGTTCCAGCAGTGGGACTGGGCCTCCTACTCTCACCACCGGAGAGCAGTGATGCCCACCCCCCAAAAAAAAATGTATGTATTGATTGTGATAAGAGTTGTATGAGCCCCCAATAAAATGATCAAACAAATAAATAAATGCAAAACAAAAAACCAATGTGCGGTCTAGATCCCAAGACTTATTATGACCGCCTTAATGATGTACTTAGCTTTTGGTGAAATCCCCTCCCCCCTTCCCCCAACTGACATCTATACTTCTCGCAGTTAAACTGCAGAATATTTCCCACTCAACTCCCTCCCTCTGGGATGTAATAAAGAGACGACTTGTGGTCCAACAGCACATTGGAGACAAATTTCCTGTGATAGAAAAATGTTTTTTATTGTACATAATGTTCCTCAAAGGATGTAGGTCAAAACACAGATATCAATCCTCTGTAACCATTTGCTGAATGTTCTATTTTGTTTGAGAACATTAAAATGTCACATGTTACTTTTGAAAGATGGGGTATTTGGATATGGCTGTTTTAATTTACGTAAGAGCCATGTGTTAATTAGAATGAAGAAGACATTACAATCACTTACCCTCTACATGCTCTACTTTCCACAAAGGCGAGACAAGGAATGAGCCAGAGAAGCAGTAGTACAGGGTATATGGAAGTCTACCCAAGGAGTCAGGACAGCAGCTGATGTGAGACTTCCGTCCTAAATTGGCTACTTTCTTGTATGACTGAGGTTAAGTCTTAGGTTCCCATGGTGTGGAATGGGGACAATGATACTTAATTTTAAGGATGGCCATCAGAAATAAACAAGAGCAAATGTGAGCAAAATGGTCCATAAATGAATACGTATAATTGATGTGGTAGCTCAACATAGGCTTGTCAGAGTTTTAATAAACTTCATTATTTACCTGAAGGAAATATGGCATCACTGTGGTCTACAGTACTATCTATATAAATCAAACACGGGGAATAATTTGGATTTCATCAAAGGAGCCCACAAGTAACACAATGGTAACACACTAAGACAATAGCTTAACTACTAAGTTAGGTTGTATTTTACCAGAATCTGAATCCTTGTTAGTAGGTGCCATTGGGGTGATTGTGCCGTAATGACACAACATGATGTCCTTATTGGCTCTCAATTAAGGAAACTCAAGCAGGATAGCCTTCTCAAGGGTCTGGTCTCAAGGTGTCCAAAGTACATGAAAGAAGTCTCGTCTTGCTCCCAAGATGCATTCCAGCTTTTCAGCTGTACTTGTTTCAAGACATACGTTTCCATACTCCTAGCCATCCACAGCCTATTTAATATTATTTGCCAACACGATAATTCAAAGGCATCGATTCCCCCTTGACCTTCCTTATTCATTGTCCAGCTGTCACATGCTGGATAAAGTCTGAGAGGAGCTTCCAAACTACGACAGCCTACAGAGGAACCTGACAAACCACCTCCCACAATGTTCGCTGGTGAACACCATGCAAGTCTCAGCGAGACATTGTTTTACCGAGTGCCAGGAGGTGAGCCCCTCAGAGTGGAAGCCATTCAAAATACAACCAGGGAAGACCTTGATGATGTGCATGGAGAAAAGCTTTCAGGACCATCTTTTGCTACTGTAGCATGACTTCAGACAAGAAGAAGCTGCTGAGAATATCCATTAAGGAATGTGGAAGGTACAAAGTCAAAACCCAAGAAGAATGGAAGCTATCAAAAACAAATAGAATGTCTGAAGATGGATATCCTCGGGATTAGTGAGTGAACTGGTCTGGTATTAGCCATTGTGTGGGGGACAATCACCTGGTCTACTCTGCCAGCAAGGATAAATTGATGAGGAACAGCATCCCATTCATTCTCAAAAATAACCTTCAAAAAAACAAACAAACAAAAAAATAACCTTCAAGATCTATCCTGAAGTACGTGCTCATTGTCAATGATAGGATACTGTCCCGTATGCCCACAAGAAGACAAGTTAACATGACTGTTCCAGTTTACACACCGACCACTAATAGCACAGAGGAAGAAATGAAGAATTTTTACTAAAGTCTGCGGATGAAACTGATCCAACGTGCTAACTACTGACGATTGAACACAAAAGTATGAAACAAAGGATGGGGCGTTAGAAAATATGGCCTCGGTGACAGAAAGGATTCTAGAGACCAAAAACTAAAACATACTCACTGCTATAATTTTGTTTCTAATTCACAGCTACCCCAAGAGGAGAGGGTAAACTGATGCTGTGGGTTTCTGAGACTGTCACTCTTTACGAGAGTAGAAAACCTCACCTTTCCCCTTTGGAAGGACTAATGGTTTCGAACTGCTGCCCCTGTGATTCGCAGCTCGACTTGTAACCACTGTGCTACCAGGGCTCTGCCACATGATAGGATTGTGCAAGATCCATGATCCATTCATTGCGAATACCCCTTTTCAAGAGCCTAAGCAGCGTCTGTCCATGTGGAGCTCAGCGCATGGAGTACTTGGGAATCAAACCAACGACATCTGTGGAAAGAGATCATGGAGGCCCTCAATACCAACAGTCAAATCTGAGATGTGAAACACATAGGAAACTGTTCCCTACAGATTAGTAAGTACGTACAAGTTAGTCTATGCTTTCTTGCTTATTGAATCAAAGGTCCTTGTTCGTCTACTTAGTCTCTGTTTTGACATCCTTAATATACCTACTACAGCTATTATATTCAAACATACACATGAAGAGTCATGCCTAAGGTTTTCTTTTGTAATATAATCAAGATGCCTGGCATAAATAAGTACTGAGCTTTGATCACTTTTCCAATGGATGAGTTAAACATTATAACTTTGTAGGATCTTTTCCTTGAAGGTATAGATATTGGTATGCTTAACCAATAGGGATACTTTGAATGGTCCTTTAAGAAATCTATACAAAAGTTTCATTTTGATAAATTGAAATAATCACATTTCACTCGATTTCTATTTTTAAAAATACCCTATTGTGCACTAGGGTTCCAGGTGGCTCCACTACAGTAGTGAAGTGTCTTGTGTGAGTGTGTGCATGCACACAGCCATGTCCATGAGCTGGTAGTTGAGAAGCAGACATATGATTCTTCGGAGCTAAGCATACGATTGTTCCTACCCAGTAAGACTTGAGGTCTTATAGACTGCATGATGCCATCAGGGAACCCTATTCGACTTATGGCATGTCAACGTGTATAAGGTAGTAACTCCTTTTTTTGTGTGGGCATCACTGCCCTCTGGTGGGAGTAGGAAGCTCAGCCTCGCTCCTGGAGAGCTGCTGCTGGATTTGAACTGACCAACCCCTATGCCACCGGGGCTCACTGCCAGTAACTCCTTTTATAATTGTCTTCATGTATAGAACAATGGACCAAAACAAGAGCTATCAACAGTGTGACGATTTTTAGTTCTGAAATTCATTCTGGACTCAAAGTTTTCCTTACACATCCTCTTTTGAATCGCCACTAAAGACATTTCTTCATGAACTCTAACACAATGTTCTGCACTTGGTGTGTTGGAGGACATAGATGCCTGTGCAGGAACAGGTGGCTGGTTAATATCACTGGTTTTATTAAATGGCCACACCATCTCAGCGTACGTAAAATGTCTTTAAAAGAAGCAGAGCTGCATCTAAATATAACTCTGGGCTGCAGCTCACCCTTTCTGTTTACTTTATTCTTCACTGGGTTGGTTTGGGGAAACTGTATCCTAGGATCTGGGGTCTATAACTTGTTATTTGATAGTGACCAAACAACAGTGAAGCGATTGTAATGGTTCTGGCACCAAGGGAAGCAGAGGGGGCTTAAATATGTTTCTAGAAGACAAAAAGTTTCTTTTTGGGTACAGTTTACAACATGATCCCACAGTTTTAGAATATTCAAAAACCCAAAAGGAGTTTTCCCACCTCTTCCCTCATTAGAGACCAAGAAGACAGGATAGAAAAAACCAAAACAAAGCCACCTAAAGCAACAATAGCAATGAATTCCAACCCACAGATTATTGATCAGATATCCTGGATGAAATTCAGATTTAAAGAAAGAGAGAGAGGGAGCGGGAGAGGGAGGGAGGGAGGGAGGGAGGGAGAGAGAGAGAGAGAGAGAGAGAGAGAGAGAGAGAGAGAGAGAGTGAGAGAGAAGGCATTCTTCCTACTAACAACAGTGTTAGGGTAATAAATCGCCATCCCAAAATACACCTACCCCCTCCTCACATGTGGACGGAAATGGTGTTGTCCTTCCAGGAGGGAGGGGCTTGTGGAGTGCAAAGCGATTTGGAGGGGTTCTTTTCTGCAGTCTAGTGGTGTGGGCTTTGGAATGTCCGCAGACACTGTGGCTTGTGGGATCTAGTCCAGGGGTCTGGAGCTCACAATTTGGGGATGATCCTGGGGTTCGGGGAAATCTCAAATAGAGGACGTCAATAACATAGAGGCAGCAGAAGGCGGCGGCAGCCTGTTTCGCAAAGTTGACAGCTTTGGAAACCCTCTGTCCTCAACGGTCCCTATGAGTCGGAATCAACTGGACAGCTTAGGGCTGGGTTTCCTGGTTACACTAACTGCAAACCGCTCCCTGGAGCCTTGAGCCCTGGCTAGCCGCCCCAGGAACTTCCTAGGCGCAGGTGCAGAGGGAGCCAGAATCATGGATAGCAGGTAGGGAGCACTGCGCCTAGCTTCTTAGATGTGGGGTTCAGTAATCTTGGGTAACTTCCCAAGTGTTTGAAATTTGACTTTTACAAACCAAAATAAGGCTAAACGGGGGGTGGGGAGGGGTGGAAGGCAACGCGGAGGTGCGCAGCCTTCCTGGCACGCGCCCAAATAACTTTAATTAGATGTTGAAGAAAGAAAACAATGCTAAAATGCAAATTAGGCAATGCAATCCAGAATGAGTCTGCCTTGACAGGCCAAACTGAGATTTTAATGGAAAGCTTACTAATATCCCACACTGAATTCATTCTTTCAAGTACTTTCAAAAGAGTAATTTTAAGTTCCACCACTGTCACAATGAACCCCCCACAATAACGAGCAGTAGGACAATAGACACCCCTCGATCCCATTGTGTCAGATGATAGCGAACTGCGCGGCGCGGAGAAAGCGAAGCGGGACCGTCCCAGTGTCCTCGCAGCTTGTGCTCACGGTCGCGGGCCCCACGGATGCCTCCCTAGGGCAGAGGGAAAGACGCTGCGGAGCTGGGCCCGACAGACGTGAAGGGAGAGGGCCGACGACGCGGCGCCTGAGCGCAGGGTGCCAAATTGGGTTCTGGGAGCAGACCTGAGCCTGGGAGGGCGCAGCGGGGCAGGCTGGGGAGGGTCCTGCCAGGAGTAGTGATGACGTCCAGTTCCTGCAGAGGGCAACTCCACGCGGGACCCCGCGCTCCCTGCAGCGCCCAGGGCACCAGGAGTAAAACTGTTACTTTGAGGCAGAACTTGTGTGTGTGTGTGTGTGTGTGTGTGTGTGTGTGTGACAGAGACAGAGACATAGAGAGGGTAAAGCAAGCAAACGAGAAGGGGGCAGCCAGCCAAAGTGCCCCACTTCTAAAAGGTTCATGGGAAAGAAAACAAGTCCAAAGCTTCCCTGGAAGTGCAGTCCCAGCCTGCGCTGCACACGGGCCGGCCCAGCAGGGCGCCGGAGCTCTCCAAGGCACCTCCACCCCAGCCTCCCCACGCGCAGCAGTGGGGGGTCTCCAGAGGGGGACACCCTCTCCTACCAGCAGAGGGAAGGTTAGAACTGTGGTGTCCTCCCGGTCCCCAGCTTTGCCCTCTCTAGGGGGCGAGCTGCCTGCCCCGGGGAGTGTGGGAAGGGCGGTGTTCTTTTGCGGCGACTCAGGTCCTCGCACCCTCCCACCATTCATCGCGCCCTCCCCCCTGCCTCCCCCTCCTTCCAGGACGAACTAAACCAAACCCAAAGCCAAACATTAAAACCTCCCAGAGCCACTCGAACCCACGTCGCTGAGCTAAAGAGACCGGGTCGGCGCGGGGCGCGGGGCGCGGGACGGACTGCCGACCCGGGGCGTCGCGCGGCGAAGGCGGCCGCGAGGGGCGCCGCCTCCCGCCCGTGTCCGCCCGGGAGGAGCCGGCGGCCACGAGCAGCCCCCGGAGCCGCGCAGCATCGCGTACCCGGTGACGGCGGAAGCCACGCCCGCTCGGCAGCCGGGGGCTGTCCTAGCCCCCCCCCCCCGCCCCGCTCCGGCCCCTTCCTCCGGGCCCCCTCCCTCCCCCCTCCTCCGCGCGGCCCCCGGCCCGCCCCCGCTCGGCTCGCGGGAGGCGCTGGGCGCCGGGGCTGGCGCGCGCTCCGGGGCGCACACACACACACATCCACGCGCGCCCGCCCAGAGCAGCTCTCTCCGCCGGCGGCCCTCGTCCCCCCTCGCCCATGCCGACGGACGGAGCGACGGAAGATGGCTGACGACTCCACGGGGCACCGAGGATGCAGCCCGGCGGCGGCGGCCGCGGCGGCAGCGGCAGCGGCGGCGGCGGCGGCGGCTCGGGCAGCGGCGGCAGCGGCGGCGTTGGCGGCGGCGGCGGCGGCGGCAGCAGCAGCAGCAGCAGGAGCCGGAGCGGCGGCGGCGGCATCCCCGAGACTCCGCGAGCGACCTTTCCCCGTGACAGCCACTGACGTGGATCGCCGCTAGAAGAGACCCCGCTTCTCGGGCGCCTGCCTCCCCTTCCCCCGCCCAGCCCCAGCCCGGCCACCTCCGCCAGCCTTGCCACCATCAGCACCACCTCCGCCACCGCCGCCACCTCCACCTCCGCCGCCGCCGCCGCCGCCGGCGGCAGCAGCAGCCATTTCATCTCCGCAGAAAGCAGACACAAAAACATGGCAGAAATGGAGAAAGAGGGAAGACCTCCGGAAAATAAGAGGAGCAGGAAACCAGCTCACCCCGTGAAAAGGGAGATCAATGAGGAAATGAAGGTATATTTGCTCCGCGGGGGCTGGGGAGCCGAGCCCCTGCTTCCGCCCGCTCCCCTTGGGCCGTTGTGTGGATTCGGGGGGTCCAGGGGAGCGCTTGTCAGTTTCCGTAAGATGCTCCGAAAGCCTCCGCTCCTTCTCCAGGTTCAAAACCGAGGCCAACTCGCGGGCTGCAGCCCCGAGATTTGCCTCCCTCAGATTTGATGGGGGAAGGTGGGGGGGGGGGGGGGGAGAGGCTGGCACGACGCGGGAAACCACATACTAGTTAACCTTCTAAAAGCCAGGCTGGCACTGACGCCTTTCACGGGAAGGCATCGGGGACCCAAGTGGTGGCTGGGTGAGCATGGGGAAGAGGCTTTGTAAGTGGGCGGCGTAGTTATTCTCTTCACCCCCTGTCCCTTCTCCGGATGGCTCAAAGTTAGGAGGCGCCCGGCCGGGGCACCCCGAGGGGCGCCCGATTCCAGTTCTCCCCAGGTCATCGCCTGGCCCCGTGGCCCCGCTTCCCCTCGAGTTGCCCGCGGGGACGGTGCCAAGGGGCTGTCAGTGCTTGGGCGAGTGCGGCCTGAGCGGCGCTGGTCTGGGTACCGTCCTGACCCGGCTCGCCTCGCCCGCAGCCTCCCGCTCCGCGTCCGTCCGCGGCTGCCTCCGCCTCGCGCTGGCCTTTGCAAGCCGCACTTCCCCGGCTATCAAATCCGAGCGAGCCCCGTTAGAAGATAGCGGTGTGTGAGGGGCAGCTGTCGCCGGGCGTCTGCCCATTGTCTGCAAAGGCCAGCCGGGCGTCCTCTCCGCGAGGCCGGGCTCCCCGCCAGGCCAGCGGTGCTCCAGAGGTGGCGAGCACGGCAGCCTGGCGCTCCAGCTGTTCTGTTTGGAGCGAATGCACAAGAACACCGACTCAGCTGCCGACCCCCCCCACCCCCCACCCCTCATTTTCCGTGAGGGGCTGGGCTGGGGCTTAATTCGGTGTCGATGCCGAGTCTCGTTGATGGTATAGTCATCCCTATGATTTCCTTCCACGAGTTGCAATCAAGTAGCAGGTTCCGGGGAACTTGATATGCATTCTGTAGCCCTTTGGGGGGTTCCCTGCCTCTGCAGAGAACCTCCAACGCTGCCACCGGACTTGGTCAGTTTGTATACCTTTGTATTAAAAAAAAAAAAAAAAGTAGCCGGCGTAAATGGCATGCAAACGTTTCGACGTTTCCCGAATTGGAACAAGCGTATTTATCTATGAGAGTGCCTTCTCTGTAGCCCACGCGTAGAAAGGGGCACATTGATGGCCACCCTTGTGTGGACCTAGGTGCATTTTGGAGTTAGGGCTTTATATTTCTGAGTGAGAGGCTTAGTGCCTTCCAGGCTCGTTGCGGGTCGGTCGCAGCATCAGCCCAAAGGAGAGTTAAGGAAGCATTGCTTTGGAAATGAATGCTGTCCCTTGTGATGGAAACCACCGTCCATCCCAAGGAGGGAGTGTTGTTGGTCGCTGTTGTTGTTGTGGGAGCTTTTCTTAGCACACCATGGCCCCCAAGCCTGTAAAAGAAGTTGTCTTTTGATTGGGAATTCACACACTGGACAACAACCATTCTCCTTCATTTCCTTCCCCCCTCCACCCCCTTGCATTTCCAGGTTACTTATTCATTTCATTTTCAGTTGAGGGAGGAGGGACAAGGAGAGAGGAAAAGGCCATTAGGAAATCACGGTGAGCACTGGCCCTTTAAAATGCTGCCTAATGTGATCTATATGGATGGCAGCTTTTAAGTTTCATAGGTTCTAGAATTACAAATTAGCTAATTTTAATCAAAACATGTGAAATGTTATCCGGGCTGGATATAAAGGCTGACTGTGCTCGGTGCTTGGGGCTTGCGTTGTTGACTTTGGCTGTGGGCGAACTCTATGGTTTGGGAGATAGTTGTCCTCCCTACAGTATAACAGATGTTTGTCTGGACCGATGAGGAAGAAACAAAACAACAGTGTGTGACGGGGGAATATTACACTTTTTTTTTT
>PVJH01009735.1:0-18770 GCA_004026705.1 Nesogale talazaci | reverse complement strand
CACTTTGATTTTTCAAAGTCAAAAGGCAGAAAGGTTATTTGGAACTCATTAAAATTATATATATACATATATATTAATATAGGTATATATTTTAATGCCAACACCCCTAAACCGCCTGATCGTGCGTATTACCCTTCCATCGCCTCAAGACCTAAAGTGTAGAGTAACCCAACAAGTTGGTTGCCCTGCATTAAAAAAAAAAAATGTGTGCAAGAAAATGTCACCAGGAACACAATGTGGCCTTGTGCAGCGTCCTATCGGTGCCGCTGGAGCTGCCTGGCTGTGTTTGCCTTCATCTGAACGGCTTTCATCTGGACCAGTGTAAACTAAGCCCTGGTAAGTAACCACTGCCTGGCCCAAAGAAAGGAATGTATACAGCGAGCAGAGCCTAAGCTGTAAAAACGGAAACCCGAGCCCCCTCCTCGGATCACATATCAAGGCTTGAAGGTAGGGGAAATGAAAGGGGGAAAGAAGAGAGAGGGAATGGAAAAGTCAGCCTGGGAAGTGGAGGATCAGGAGGAGGCCCCCCTTAGGGAGATTTGGCCCAGGGATTAGGGAATTTTATCGTGGTGTACAGTGACCTACTCAGGTTTCCACACTGGTTGGATCGAGTTGCTTCTCTGTGAGCTGAAAGAAAAAGGCCTGGTGTGGATGTGATTTCCCCCCTCCGGGTAATAGAAAGGACATTGGTGTACAAGCGTCTATTTTAAGGACAGCAAAATGCAGGCCGCTGAGAATGAGCAACTAAATTGCCTCATCACAGAGGCTTCCTTCAAGTTCTCCTGATTTGAGATAGTCAGATATGTAATTATTTATTTTTTTAAAAAAATGGTTGGAGAAGACAGACCGGCTGAGGTTTAGCTGACACCAGTAATGGCTTTGGGGGTTGTCTTCCTGTGG
The DNA here is from genome assembly GCA_004026705.1 of Nesogale talazaci. Lineage (NCBI taxonomy): Eukaryota > Metazoa > Chordata > Mammalia > Afrosoricida > Tenrecidae > Nesogale > Nesogale talazaci. Next base: position 17,870 of record PVJH01009735.1, on the reverse strand, counting down.
CTGGGAGCTAATGTTGGTTGCTGTTTCACTAGATCAGATATTGAGTTACATTTTCGTTATCGCTGGGTTAATGTACACGGCAGTTGTAACAAATTTAAATTTGATACAATGTAAATTTCAGTGTGAAAAGCACGTGACTTGGCATGGCTTTCTCAGAGTGTACTCAGTGAAACTATCTTCAAGTAGTAATGTCGGGCTCCCTCTGACCTTTACAATGTTTTCTTATCTTTTCTTCTTCCTTCCTCTATCCTGATTCCTGATGAAAAAGATTGATTGCCTTGCAGGACTTCCAGTTAGTAAGCCTGATTTTAATTAATGTCCAATAGAACCCCAAAAGCAAGCCAAATTCATTGCTGCCAAGCCAGTTCTGATTCACAGAGACCTAGGACTGTCCCGTCAGGTTTCCAAGGTTGTAAATCTCTTAAGCAATCAGACTTGCTACCGTTTTCTTCCGTGAAGTGACTGGTGGGTTCAAACTACTGGCGGTTTGGTTCACAGCTGAGTCCTCCAGCCACTATGCCGCCAGGACTCTGACTAATAGAAAACAATTAGAGGGCAATGTGATTTGTATTTTGAAGACTTAGTTTCTAATGGGACTATTGTGATTATATCTAATGTAAAATGGCTTCCATATAATCTTAGTTCACAAGTATAATAAATGAGAGTTAGGAGGGAATTCTGACATCTGGAAGAGTCGATTAGTTTTAGGAGTTCATGCAGGACAAGGTAGATAATAGCTTAAAAACTAATTTGTACAAGTGGAAGTATACAGATAAGTGTCAGTGTAGCTCCACTTCCAGGGAACTGCGATCAGTGGTTATTGATATTAACACAATTAAGAAATCTTAACTAAACTTGTGATTATAGGTCCAATTTTTATCTTGCACAAACCAAAAACAGCACCAAAAAAAAAAAAAACTTGCAAAAAACCAACACAATTAGAACTAGCACTCTGTCCTGGACACTTTCCTAACCAAGCCATAATTAATGCATCGACAGTGTTTGGCTGCTTTATCAATTGCTAAAACTACAGGATAATCTGTATTAAATGTCAAAGAGTCTTCTTTGCTTAAGAAGTTCTCGGTCTATAAATATTCTCAGTCAGTAATTTGTACCTAAAATTATGCTCCCGCCCTGATGCCTGCAGTTTGAGTCAGGGCACATCTGTTAGAGTTTAGTAGTAAACTCACCACAAGATTTTCTAGCTTGGTTTCTGATGTTCTCCGTTTGGCATTAAACATGACCTGTGTGAATTGCATAGACAATAAAGCAAGTTGCAGAGCTGAGCTAGGGAGTGGAGTGAGATAAATAGCTTGGAGTTAAAAAGTTTTTTCGGGCTTTTTTTTTTTTTTTTCTAAAGAAAAACTGAATGTGGATTGGAAACATCCGTGTTTAAGGTCGAAGCAGCTCATTATTCAAAATGTGTCCACCCAGCTCCATCTTGGTATCCACGCAGTGATCCGTGGACTTAGGACCAGCTCTCCCTGTGGCCTTCAGAAGTGATGCCAGATCTCTGGCTGAACCGGGGCCTCAGGTATGCCACGTGGCAGGACTGTGGCCTAAATCAACGGGGACCTGGCCCTTGTCCCCTTGGGAGCTGCACAGGAAGTTCCTGAGCCCACCGGCTTTGTCCTCAGTCACCAGCGGTTTCCTAGTCAAGGCTTCCGTATCAGAGAGCCCTCAGAGCAGGCTCCCGGCGGGCACAGAGAGCAACGATTTCCATTCTGTTCAAACTGGGGGCCTCGTGGAAAGAGGCCTCTTGCTCCATCTGTAAACCTGTGATGGGTGAGTTGGGATAGAACGCAATGCTCCTTGACAACTCCCCGGGTTCCAGAGACGAGGAAATGGAGAGGAACCACTCCACTTCCTCCCGAATCTGAAATAAACATTTGAACGAGAAGAAAATGAGTCTGACAGACTCATTCCCTCCTGCGTTTCCTGCCTCCGTGCTTGCCAAGCCCTGCTTGGAGAAGCCAAGCCCGGCTCTCCTAGTGTGAAAGACAGACTCATAGAAACCAAGAGGTAACAGAGCTGAAAGGAAAAGTCCAAAACAGGACCCTGGGGGGGGGGGGGGAAGGGGGCAGCGTCACTCAATGAGGGCAGAACAGGTCTCTAAAGGAAAGAGGAATTCCAGAGAAAGATGAAAGAAAGGAGTTCCAGGATAACCAGGTGTCTCCTACCTTCTAAGGAAATGTCCCTTTTTAAAAAAGGGTCGGTGTATGATTTATAAAAACCATTATTAGAAGTCGTAGGAGCGAGGTCATTTAAAAAAATACAACTTGAAGTCTAAAACTTCCTCTTGTGGAGTGGGAAGCCAACCACACTTACACTCGCAAGCTAATATGATTATTGAATATTTTCCTAAAAGAGAAGGGATTCTTTTACAGGGTAGAATAAGGCTAGTGCCAATTGAAATACGGAAACAGAAACACATAGGAAAACTTGAGGTCAGTGTGATTCGCTGAACTTAGGATTTGTAGACGATGGCTGTTAATATCGGATATAACCGAAGGCTTGTGGAACCCTATTGCTTTAAGACCAGTGGCTTTGGCTTCGGCGTTGGCACAGACCGGAAAACAATGTAACAAGTCTTAGTAACTTTTTTTTATTGGGGGGGGGGCAGTTCTGCAGCTGTGATAGGACACAGCTGCACACAGCTGCACACCTGCCATGCCTGCCACAGTGCTGACCGGAGGGCTGTCAGCCACGATTTTATAGCCTTTGTTTGACCCTTTGAGGACATTTGATGTCCAGGCAGCAGATTAAGACACGGAGACCTAATTGTCTGCTTTATGTAACGACAAAACCATATGGAAGGACACAGTTTTTTGTTATATGCGCCCGTAAACATAGCCATGCCATTCAGAAGATATCTTTAAGAGAATAAGACAGGTTTAAACTACAGCAGCAACAAGCAAACTCACTGCGATCCAGTCCATTTTGATTCGCTGTGCCCCCTGTAGGTTGCCCAAGCTCTGTAACTCTGTAAGGGAATAGAAAGCCTCATCTTTGTCCCACGGAGCAGCTGATGATTTCAAACTGCTGACCTTGCATCTGGCAGCTCAGCTCAAAAACTACGACGCCACTAGGGCTCCCTCCATTCAAGACTGTGTTTGGACGTGTCCTGTGTCTTCTGCGTTGCATTGTAAAAAGTGTGCTAGCTGAGGATGTGTCTGCCAAGTGAACTACAATGGAGCACACTGCCCATGACCCCCGGATCTTAATTTAGAAAGCTGTAGTTGGTCTGCTAACCAGAAGGCCAGCAGTAGGAAACCACCAGTCGCGCCACCCCCCCCCCCCCCTTCCTGCAGGAGGGAAGATGAGGCCTGCTATTCCCATAAAGAGTCACAGTCTTGGAAACTCACAGGGACAGTTCTACCCTGTCCTGGAGAGTCGCATGAGTCAGAATGGACTCGAGGGCAGGGAGTTCGTGTTTCGTTTGGAGTTCTGGCAAGAATGTGGGTCTCAAGGAAAAAAGTTTGTACCATGGAGTGTGGACCTGGCTATCCCATGCACGTTGCTGACTCTCCGCGAGTCATAGGTAAGAGAATAAGATGACCCATCCGCTCCTTCTCTCCTCGCTGGACCATCTTCTCCAGTTCTGAATGGACAAGTGTTTTATAATCTGAACTGGGCCACTCAGATAGTTCTTGACTATTGAAATGCCACTTTCTGCTTGGCAGAACTGAAAACATAAAATCTACCCACTGGGTCTGTGTTAAGTGGGAGCAGCATAGACTTACTCCTAGACTAGGCCAGGGACAGAGTTGGACATGGACTTCTTATCAAGCACAGGCCCTGTTGCACTGTGGAATTCTGTACAAGACTCTGACTTGTACCTGCATCTTGCATTTCTTTTTCTTTTAGTAAGGCCGATGCAACTACTCCAGACGTCAGCCAGAACAGATAGAGAGGTAGGACAGGAGGTAAAATTTTTCTCCAAAATATTTATCATTCTATTTTGCATAACCTTGACCAGCAGAGAGAGATACTAGTAGCTTCCCACCCCTCTGCCTGCTTGCTTTATAAGTAGTTCAGGATTGGGAGTTTCCTTGTCTTTTGAAAAGATCTCTCAACTGCTGCACATTCTTGGAGAATGTGTGTCAGAATGTTTGGAAGTTTAAGTAATGTGACGAGCGGATCCTTTTTATTGTCATTAGAACTGTGGGTAGGGCTGACACAGCTGTCTCTTAGTGAGACTGTGTGTTAATTTCTAATTATTTTTTATGAAAATAATGCATGGACATGATGGAAACTGTTAAAAATAAATGGACAAACAAGGAGAAAAACAAAGCTTATAATTTTCTCACCCAGAGGCAATTACTGTCAATGTTTTGATGTATATCTTTTCATATGCTTTCCTAAGTGTGATGTATAGTTTTTTTAAGAAACAGAAATGGCCCTATAGTGTATGAATCTGCCTTTTAAAACGTAATATATTGTGACTATCTTTTTATGACAATAAAATTTATCTGCAGCATATATTTTAAGGTTAAAATAGTATTCCATTATATGACTAAACTGTAATTTATTTAGCCAAATTCTTATTGTTTGGCACTTAGCTTGTTTCTAGGAAAACAATCCTGAGTAAACATTCCTGAACATGCACAGTTTTGTACCTAGAATTCCTAGAAGTGAAGTTGCTGAGTCAAAAAGTATGTAATTCTTAAAAGGCTTTTAATGCATAGGGTCAAATTACCTTTGCTAAAAGTTATATCAATTTAAATCCCCAATTCCCAACACTGGACACATTAGTATTTTGAAGTTTCATGTATTTGTTTTCAGAATGCTGTATTCTTGAATTTTGTTCAGCAACTTGTATTTATACATTTCTTTGACATCTATAAAAGCATCTAAATGTATTAACTCATTTATTGAGTACATTGTCAGAGTTTCACATACTAGATGTGTCATTAAAAAGAAAAAGTTTCAGCCCAAACACACCTTGCATGTATAAAAACAAACAGGCATACCCATCCTCTGTCCTTTTAGTCCATTTCAACTCATAGGGAGCTTGTCTAGGGTTTCAGAAGCTGCAAATCCTTATACGGACTTGAAATATCTACCTTGTGGTTAGTAGGTCACACACATACACACACACACACACACGACAGCGTCCCCTGGGCTTCTGTGTCATTGCGCCACATGTTATCTTTTTCTTGGAGTGGAAAGGGGGATTTTATTTGTGGGGAGAGGGAGGGTACAGCGTTCCCCTCAAATGAGTGAGTGTTTCAGATCTCCTCAAAACCTTGCGGTACTCTTGAGTAGGGTACAAGTTGAAAATGCATGGCTTCAGTTAGGCAAAAGCTGGTATGAAAAGAGAGAGAGAGAGAGACAGAGAGACAGAGAGACAGAGAGAGAGAGAGACAGAGAGACAGAGAGAGAGAGAGAGACAGAGAGAGAGAAACAACAACAAAAGAATCCCAACTTGTAGTTTATATCTTATTTTTAAAAAACTAGTTGGTAAATAAAATGAGTCCCTTTTGAAGTCTTTGAAGTTTCAGGCATAGCTTGAAAAAGCCCTGGGAGCATAGTTATTATGCATTGGGCTGCTAACCTCAAGGTCAACAGTTCAAAACCTTGAGCTTTTTTGTTGGAGAAAGATGAGGCTTTGTGGGCAGTTCTACCCTGTTCTATAGTGTCAATAGGAATCGGTGTAAACTTGATGGCAGGTTTTAAGGTTTAATTATTTTCAATAGCACTTGAAACTAACTCTTGATTGTTTACCTGGTGAAATGTTCACTTAAAAATAATTTAGGTTGGGGGTAAAAAAAAATAATTGAAGTTGAACTTGGATATCTTTATGGTCCTTCCACTTTAATAAGGAGAGTGTGCAGTGAAAGTCCGAGGAACAAGTTTCCAACCAGAATAAATGCTGCCATTATTGTGGATCTCACTCAGAAGGAGTATGGAAACTGCTTCTCACCTATCTTTCTGTCCCTATGCTTTTGTTTTTAATTCCAAGAAAGGGCCATATTTTCAGACTAAGTGTTATGATTGCTTTCTTTCTTTTTTGAAAAAAATTCAGTTGTTTATTTTTATTTTACAGGGGGCTCTTACAGCTCTTATCACAATCCATAATATATCCATTATGCCAAACACATCTGTCCATGGTGTCATCATCTTTTTCAAGACATTTTCTTTTTACTTGAGTCGCTATCATCAGCTCCTAATTTCTCTCTTTCCCTTCCCCATGTCCCCTTGATAATTTATAAATTCTTCTTCTGTTTCCCCCCCCCCCCCCATGTCTTACACTGACCATTGTCTCATTTCACCTGTTTTTCTGGCTGTCCCCCTGGGATGGGAGTCATAACGTTGACCAATGTGATTGGTTCCCATCACGATGCTCCCCTTATTGGTCTTTTGGGGGTATTTATTTGTTCTGGATTCCCTGAGTTTCGAACTCTTATCTGTACCAGTGTATATGTTCAGTTCTAGCCAGATTCATAAGATAAAATTGGGGCCATGGTTGGTGGGAGGGAAGCATTAAAAACCTAAAGGAAGATTGTGTCTTCTTTCGTAAGGGCACTTGTAGTTAGAAAATGGAGTTAAGAAAGAAGTCGTGGGGTTAGGTATTAGAAGTGAAAGCAAAGAGAGTCAGGTACAATGTCAAAAAGCCAGTAGATGAGAAGATGACATCTGAGTTGTGAATGTTGTGGCCCACTTTTCAACACCACAAGTATTTAAGGAGAGTCAGTGATGAAATCCAAAAGCAGACAAAGAAGTCTTCACACAGATGGATGCCCTGGCTGGAAATCTTGTTTTATGTGACACTTACATCCTATAGCGAGCTTTTTTTTTTTTTTTTGCAAACTTTGATTGGTCTAGGGAGGTAGCTTTTCTAGGATCACTGGCATATTGGGATTAACATAGAAAGAATCTACAATTGAAAGAGCCCTGGTATGAGAACCAGATCTCTACTTAAGTTCTGATTTTGCTGGGTGAGACTTTTGCCTGTCCTTATCTTGATGCTGTGTGTGTGTGTGTGTGTGTGTGATGAAGTATATGGGTTTACCAAAAGTTGGTTGTGGAAATCCAGTGCCTAACATAGAAGGTCTTTGAAAGGAACCAGAGGGTTAACAGACCTGGGAGTCCTGTAAAGTGCTATACGAGTGCTAGACATTATCATTGTAATTATAGTGACCTATTTTCCAAACCCAAATTGGACCACATGGTATGAGAAAGGATTTTTGTGCCACTTCCAAGGGCGAGAGGCTGTCTGCAAAATGTAATTCAGATGCCAAAATATTGAAATTTCTGGCACATTTTGTTGGGCATGGGAGCAATGATAAAATATTTGAAATAATGGCTGTTCAGTAAAATTCATGATGTGTGATCATTATAATTATGACATTTCTTTCCAAAAGGTATTTCATTTCTCATATAAGTAGAAGTTCTTTGATTTCACAGAATCTTAGAGCTGGAAGGGATGTTAAGAGACTTTCTGCTTTAGTGTCTTATGTCTCTAAGGCAAATCTGTCTGGGTGCCCAATTCTTACAGATTTATGGGGAAGCAAGTTTCTTTTTTTTTAATTGTTATTACCTTTTCATATCGTACACTGTCCAATGTGTCCCTTCACCCCCTATTGTCTGCACCCCAGAAAGGAGGTCATATGTAGACACCTGAAATTAGTTTCCCCTTTCTACTCCACCATCCCTCCACCCTCCCAGTATCACCACTCCCCCCTACTAGTCCTAAGGGAATCATCTATCCTAAATTCCCCATGTTTCCAACTCCAGTGTACATCCCCTGGTCTAGCTGAATCTGTCTGGTAGAATTGGGATCATGATAGTGGGTGGAAGGAAGCATTTGAAAACCAGAGGAAAGTTGTACATTTCATTGTTACTACACTGTACTTGGGGAAGCAAGTCTCACAACCTCCCTTAGAACAGGAATTTATCCCAATATCATTGAACTGAGCCATCTAAACAATATGCGTTTTAAATCCTTATTTTTTCACCTGTCTGGAAAAAAAGACACAGAATAGAACTTACATAGGAAAGGGGGGTCGCTGAGCCCCGATGGCGTAGTGGTTGTGCGCAGGACTGCGGCCCACTGGGATGGAGGTTCGATTCCAGCTCCACAGAGCAAAGGCTGGGCCTCCTACTCCCACCACCTGAGGGCAGTGATGCCCCCCCCCCCAAAAAAAAGGAAAGGGGGGTCATTCTATTAAATAGAAAATGTTCAATAATAATAATAATAATAAAGGTTGAAAAAATACCTTGGAATCCTTTACCAGAGGTCTCAAACATTGATAAGCCAATTTTCTTAGGATCTATTTCTTAACTACTCATGAGAAAAAAAATCTATTTCATATGGGTTGGTTTACTACAAAAATGAGCTGGTGTGGAGCCTGACATCAAACCCAGACTTGACGGAGCAAATGAAACAAAAATTCGCTGCGGTATTCCGGGCTTCTTTGGTTTCTTCATACAGTGGTCTAAATTCGGCCATGCTACAAATGACTCCATCCAAGCCTCTGGAGGGTTTCAGAGGCTAGTTTATGGGGACCAATAACTTCCTTATCTTTCGCTCATGGAGCAGCTGGTGGGTCGGGACCGGCACTGTGTGGGTGGCGGTCCAGTGCTTACTCGCGGGCTGCCAGGGCCCCTCACCAATAGCTTAGGTGACCGAATGTGTCCTGTTCACCCCACTGCAGCCACTCAAGACACCTTGGCTTTGGTTGTCTCTCCTCGAGTTCAGCGGTTCTCAACCTGTGGGTCTTGACCCTTTGGGTGTCCCACGATCCCTTCTCAGGGGTCGCCTGAGACCATGGGAAAGCACGTATTTCCGAGGGTCTTAGGAACCGAGACAGCGCTCCTCTGTCTGTCTCCAGGCAGGTCCGCCCACATGCAGATACGCCCACCCACGAGTAGCCGGTGTGAAGACCACTACCCATGCTGCCTCAAGACAAAATTTCATGTAGTTGTCATTAGAAATGAATATTTCGCAATATATAATTTTATACTGTTTTGTGATGAATCACTATGCGTCCATTAGGTTTAATTTGTAGCAATGAACTTACATCCTGCATGTCAGATATTTACATGATGATTCATAACAGCATCAAAATGACAGTGATGAAGTAGCGCTGAAAAAAATTTTTGATGTGTGTGTGTGTGGGGTGGGGGGACTCACCCCCACATGAGAAACTGTATTAAAAGGGTCACGGCACTAGGAAGGTTGGTCTAGTTCCTCCTCTCAGGCAAGATTTGAGATGTATGGCTTAACACTTTGCCAGCTCTCTCTGGGTTTGCGGTCATAGATCAAAACTCGAAAATGTTTGCTGTTATTTTCACTGGCCAGGAAGGGGATGTTTTCAGAGATTATGTTCACTGACATGTGTAGTCACTTGACAATCATGGGAGAGATCCTGTTTCTATCGGTTGTTCTGTGCTGTGTCACCACACACCAGACCCGAAAAATGGCACCCTTAAGACCCTAAGATATCCACTTTGTAAGAATTTGGTGTGAATGATAATCCTTTGAGGGTTCTGTTTTGCTTGACTTTATTTTTCACTCAAATGCTCCAGACTTCTGCATACCATCCCTGGGATCGCTTCTGAAATGTTGAATGGATTTGCAGCTGTATTCAAACAAACAGATCTATATTCTAAGCAGGGGGGTGGGGGCTAGCTGCATGAATTATGCAGCGCCAGCCTGTGTGGCAGGTCAGTGGTCAAACAGAGAGTGGCAGCTGATGCAGTGGTCTACACAAGTGGATGTGGTGGCCAGAGCCACTGTGCCAAAAGGTTTCTGTCTGACAGACGGGGGTCAACAGCACACAGACCCATACGATGACTTGAACTTGGCTCTTCATGCTGTTGGGAATTGCACGGTGTAAGGCTCAGCCTGGGGGATTTCGGCTGCCAGCCCGCTGATGGAGGACCTCGATCTGTGAGCTCAGGGACTGTCACTCCCCACTCAGCTCGGTGAGAGAAATGGGATGTTAGGGGAGACGACCGCCTCATTACAGGGATGGCGTTTGATGGAGGAGAGCAGCGCTTAGCCCTGTCCTCCTCAGTGGTACTCCGAAGTTGCCAAGCTTATTATTGGTATCGATCCTATCACCGTTGCACATTCATGAGAAGACTGTCTATTTAACGTTGGCATGGCCCGCCGTCAGAGAGGATAAATGCCCCAGTCTGTCTGGCTGTCGGCCGTGGGGATGGGTACTCCGGATCAATCAGGCTAGAGTTCTGTTTTAATTGCTGGTGCACTCTGCCATCCCAGATTGACCCAGTTGGAGTTCTAAGCTTAAGTGGGTACTAAAGCAGGGGAGAAAAAAAAAATCTAGCATCTCGTGGGTGGTTTGGAGTGCCAACTTTGTTTTTTGTGAAGTCAGTAGGGTAATTGCTTTTCTTTTCTGTGCAACCCCTGCTGAAATCTGAAGTGGAGAAACGCAGCAAAACACGGAAGGCACACACAGAGACCGGGCACTCTCTGCCTTAGTCTTTGGGCTTTGTTTCCCATGGATTAAGAATCCATCCCAGGGTAATTGAGGAATGGTAATTTCTCAGGAAAGGACTAAATGATTCGGAGCCACAGGATAAGTTAAACTACGTAGTTCTTTTAGCGCTGCCTAGGAGGCTCGCCTTGCCTTGCCAGGTGGAGATGCTTTAAGGCACACAAGGGCCTGGTCATTGTTTACATACCACTTGTTTCCAGACCCAGCAGTTGAGGCGTCAACAATATGACAAGCTTTACGTCTGACCAACGACATCCATTCTTTCAAAGCTCTGATAGTCAGAAGAATGACAGCAGCCACTGTAGGACCTCACCTCCATGTGTCTGCAGTTCATAAAGGTTTTCACACATGATCCCAGATTGGGGCTGGCTAGTCACCTTAAAGTTATGCGGGACCTTTATGGGACTTGCTAGAAATAATCCCTGTGGACTTTGATTTCGCGGTGAAAGAATCTGTCGTGAATGAAGTTGGTACAGGAAGAGTGCCCTTACAAAGGGGGAAATTCGAATGGGAGGCCCTTGTCTTCTGCACAGCATGCTGTGTGGTCATAGGTGGCAACGGAGAAATTCTTTGTTGAGATGTTGCCGTATCCGAGACGACAGTCATGATAAGGAGCAGCACTTGACCCAGAAAGCAACTCTAATTTAAATTAATCGGGGACCCCCAAATCCTTGGTTTGCTTTTAGTAAAAACAAACAAACAAAAAACCTTTTCTTCTCAGCTGTTTGTGGACTGTAGCTTTCAACATTTTCACCTAAATGTGGGCTGTATACTTTGTAGAAAAAGATGCTAAATTATGAGTATTCATAAGCAAAACGGACACATAGGCTTTTCTTAGGATCTTTAAATTGCAAACTCCTGAAAGCCTGTCGTATTTTGAGGCATCACCCTGAGATTTAAATGCATTCCAGTTTTTGAACGTGATTTGAAAAATGAATACGGCTTCAGGGGAGGTGGGGCAGGGCTGGCAGTGTGCAGCATAGGGAACAGAGAATTGGAGTTACGTGTTCATGTTGGACAGTGACACAAATAAGTGGGCTACGTTTCTATTTCAGAACTTTGCAGAAAACACCATGAATGAACTCCTTGGCTGGTATGGCTACGATAAGGTTGAACTGAAAGATGGAGAAGATATTGAATTCAGGAACTACCCCACAGATGGGGAGAGCCGGCAACACATTTCTGTTCTCAAAGGTAATGACATTTAATGTCCCTTTGTTCATTCAGAGGAGGATTAACTATCTCAACCTGCCAGAATTGAATTGCTTTGGGACTCATTCTGTCGATGATGCCAATAGTTGATTTAAATGCACATCCCCAGCAGCGCCTTCCCGTAAGCAGAATTCTGCGGAATGTACGGGCACAACACACAACAAACACAGACGCAGCTTGCCTCCTTCCAGCAGTGTGAGAGCCAGACAAGGGCTCGGAGACTCTGGGCACACACAGTTATGGAAAGGGGCAGTGTTGGGTAGGTTTTCTGTGTCTTGAGTCCTTTGGCACCTCATCAATGGTTGGTTCTGGGGTTTTCTGTGAAAGGACATAGGCAGTTCAGACCAGTATTTCCTAGAGTGGGCCACACTACCAACTTGAGTGGTGGTAGTGGTGGAGGGGCGCTGGACTGACCCAGTTGGGCTGCAAATCGCAGACATCTACACTTTATCCTGGATAATGGGCTGCTGCACAAGCATTTCTCATGGCCAGCGGGCTATTAAGTCGGGTTTCGGTCATTTTTTCCTCAACAAGGGGTGGCAGGCCACATCAGTGTGGGAACCTATTGTTTAGAATCAGAGGTTCTCACCCTTCCTCATGCCACGACCCTTTCACACAGTTCCTTATGTTGTGGTGACCTCCCAACCATAAAAGTATTTTCGACGCTGCTCCATAACTATCCTTTTACTACTGCTATGAAGCAGGCGACCCCTGTGGTAGAATGGTTCGGGTCACGACCCACAGGTTGAGAACCGCTGGTTTAGATGATCAGAGTATCCCCTCCCTGCTTCTTTGTTTTGTTTTGTTTTCTGGAAATTCTGAAGAGAAGTCTATTTCCATGTTGTGTCTGAAGTTTTCTCTACCTCCCATCAAATGGAATAGCGTGAGAAGGGGAGGAAGAGAGTAGTGGAGAATGAGATCCTAACTTAACTCCAGACTCGTTTTCTCAAAGTCACTTAGAGAATGGGAATTACAAAGATTTGACAGAGCTCAACTGATCCTGATTCTGCCAGGACCTGAAGTGCCAGGGGAGCCAATGGTGGGCCTCGATCCAGACGGGGAACAGACGGGTCTGGTTCTTAAGGAAAAGCAGAAGAGGGAGTGAAAAAGCAGCCCATTTGGGGAACTTCAAGGAGATGAAGTCAGGTCACCTAATTCACAATTGTCAGTAAAGTGAATTGTGTGACATCGCCGGTCGCTTGATCAGGCTAGTCATTCCCTTCCAGATCCCTATTGGCTATGTTATTCTTACTCTCCAAGACAGTGCCTTTTCTTCTTATAAACTACACAACACACTGGAAATGAGCTGTCCCACAGGCTGGTGGAACGGAACGAGCGTGACACATTTTGTGTTAAGCGTGCTATGAAATTGTGCACATCATGTGATAGAGCCGGTGTCATCAATTTCACTGTAAATGAAAAATGCAAGTCATGAGTTTATGTTCTATAAACTAATAGCTCGTATAATACTTGGCCTGAACAATAAATAAACAATCATGGAGGCTTCTGAGGACGATGAAAGCAGGATTTACTACTGGAGGGAAAGGTGGCGTTCGGTAGCTGAGGTGTTGTTTTTGTTGCTAGCGTAGCCCCCGCTTCCTGATACCTTGTGAAACCACAGTCTGCTTTCCCATCTCTCTGCTTCCTTCTCACTGGCACACCTGATGACCCGGAGTCAATCAAGATGTGGAACCTTGCTAGACTGCTGGAGGGCAGGGTGCAGACTCTTTCCCTCTGGTCGCTGGAGAACCAGCCCCCTAGTGCCTGCTATCTGTCACTTTGTGGAAAAGGTTAATTGCCTCCCAGTTTTCTCTGTGCTAGAATTCTTCACCAGGAGTACAACTGGGATGTTGGCTATCATAATGAAGCAAATTTCAAGGAACCTGTCCGTTAGAAGGATATGATATTAAGGCTCATTTCTCTAAGTCAGCGGATGGTCCTGTGGCATTGTGTTTAAAGGCTTACAAGGACTATATTTGTTTTGCTACATGAGCTTTTTGTTTGTTTGTTTGTTTTAGTTAAGTGGTTGTAAGACAAATGGTAGGTCTGCTTGAATAGGTCCTTGTCTTGAACATGATTTCTTTTTCTTTTACAGAAAATTCCTTGCCCAAACCCAAATTACCGGAGGACAGTGTTATTTCACCGTACAATATAAGCACAGGCTATTCGGGGCTTGCCACAGGAAATGGACTCGGTGACTCACCTGCAGGGTCCAAGGATCATGGCAACGTACCCATTATTGTACCTTTAATCCCACCACCTTTCATAAAGCCACCAGCAGGTAAGTCATCACTGTACAGGGCTTTCCCGTGATGAGTCACAGAAAGCGGTCGAGCCATCTTATCAGAATAATGGTTGCCCGCCCAAGTTAGTGACGGAGAGGGCTCCAGTCGGGACTCTGTAGATAAGAACGGGTTAGTGTACACACGATTGAAAGAATGACGGATTGATGTAGGAGGCCCTCTCCCGACCTTTCCCGAAATCATGGCCATTACATCAACCTGCAACCAACCACGATCCTGACTTTGACTACTGGCTGATAAACACAGCAAAAACAAAAACAAAAACCAAAAAACCCCAAACCAAAACGGAAACTCTTCCCACCCCCCTGAAATGGTCTTTTTAATATAATATTGGATGAAATAATTTTTTAAAGTCATACAGTGACTGGGCGGCAAGAAGGAAAAGTAACCATAGATGCACTAGGCATTGGCGTAGTAAAGACCAGATCTCCTCTGTTGGGTTTTCTGGGACAAGGGAGGGTTAGAAGGCATGTGACAAACTTGCTTTCCAATTTGCCTCCCCCTCAGTCCTCTGGAGAAACAATGTCAGTTACCCATCTTCTTTGCAGAGTTCTTTCTCATTCTTGGATCGCTCTCTTGGAGCTAGACTTGGTACACGTGGACATCGGAGTTTCTTCTGCATGAAAATGTCGTCAGTTCTTGTAGAGTCCCAGAGAATTAGATGGCAGTGTAGCTAGCCATGGCTCCAGATAGTAGTGGCCTGAGCATCGGACAGCATTGTAACCTAAGCTGGAGAGAGATTTTCTACAGAGAAAGAAGCAAATCAGCCTTGTCTCAAGTTTACCACGGACATATGGGAATTTTGCTACCATGCTTAATTCTACACTGGCTGCTTTTCTGGATTTGAAAAGGGATAAACACTGAGTTTTGATAACAGGATCAATGATCACATGTGAAAGCTAGCACTCATTTTAATTAAAGGTGGTAGATGTTTTCGGTAATCTTTTTCAATGGTGAACATTTTTGTAGACCTGAATTCCTGAGCTTATGTTACAGCTATGTTTTCACCATGTTCTAGGTGCTATTAACATGTTTTACTGCACGCAGGGCCCTATCTTCTGCATTTTAGCAGACGTGTGCTGCCATATTGAGGTCCTTTGATATATCATTAAAGTTATTTGTGGGTCAATCTCTCGTGATTGTGTTTGCCTGCTAGCGATATGGTCATGGCGGATCAGGTGAAGGTTGCCTTTTTCATGCTCCACATTCTTGGAGCCCCGGTGGTGTAATGGTTTATGCCTTGGCCTTCTAGGAGCAAGGTTGGTGGTTCAAAGGCACAGCCTCTCTGTGGGAGAAAGATGAAGCTTTCTCCTCCATAAAGAGTGAATTGTCTCTGAAACTCTCGCGGGCAGTTCTACCCTGCCCTGTAACCTCACTATGAGTGGGAATCGACTCAATGACAGTGAGGCTGGGGATGTTTGAGTGTCCTTTGCTGGATTGTTTTGTGGTACAGAAAGGCCCACGTTGATCTCTGGAGGTTTTAGACGTATGGGTGTATGTGGGTTGAGGACCGGAGGGACGCAGGGTTTTGTGTACGGATGGCTCATTTCCAAATTTAAGTCCAGCAGCTCAGGTGAGCGGTGATGTTGATGAGGAGATTAAGTCTTAAGTGAGAAGACTATAGGCTGAGGATTCAGTACAGGACAAAATCCAACCCAGGTTTTGTCATCTATCAGGTTGGGGAATGTAGACAAGTTCCCTACGTTCTTTTTCCTTCCTTTTCCTCATCTGCAATATGGAGCCAGAGCCTCAGGTGAAGGGTGGTCTCGAGGCTGAGATGAGGCGCTTGGAAAGCCCCTTGCATGGCACCTGTTCAGGAGAGGCCCTCGGCCAACAGCAGCCCCAGTTTCCATGTTTCCCATCCTTAGTCTGCCCCAGCGTTACCATGCACATAATTTGTGCATCAAAAGGTGTGCATCCAAATGCAAATGTGCCTCTAAGATGTGTTTGAGCAAAGCAAACAGCTTTAGAAATTCGCCTAGCGGAGGCTAACCGTGAGTGAGGCATGCCAACAAACCTGCCCTGGGGTCTCCTGCTGAGGCGGCCGTGTGGAATTCAAGCACACAGCGCCTGTTTAGCTCTGATTCCACATCAGATCAGGAAATAAATATGCAAAGGGACAGAGGCCAAAAATGGAGCCTTGGAAGTCTTAGACAGAGGGACTCTGAGGAATTAGAGCCAGAGTAACCAAACACCAGTGGTTTCATGCTGCCTGCCCCGGTGCTCCACCGCGCTCATCTGTTAAAAACAAAATGTAGGGAAGGACATATTTAATTTTCTGTGACTGCTCTAAACCTGGACTCTGCCCTTCTCTAGATCCTATGTGACAAGACAGAGAATGGCTCTCTCCTTTCAGCCCGGCGGCACAGTGGTTACAAATCGGGCTGCAAATCATGAGAAAGGTGGCGCTTTCTATGCTGTAGAATTGCAGTTTTGGAAACCCACGAGGGCAGTTTCACCCTGTCCGATAGGTTTGCTATTGACTTGATGACATAGTTTGTTGTTTTGTTTTGTTTATGAGAAACGATTAGTCTGTAAGCAAAAGCTTTCAGGAGAGTTAAGTTGTTGTTTTTTGAGAGTTAAGTTTTGATTTAGTCATACTCTTTAAGGCAGATGCTGGTAAACTTTATGCAAGGGGCCAGATAGTAGATATTTTAGGCGGTGGGGGCCACACGGGAGCAAATGGGTGTGTCCGATGCAACTTTAGGTATACAAAAGGCAGTGGACAGGGTTGGCCCAGCGTCCTGGTGAGCTGACCTTGGCATTAGAGGAAGAGGAGCAAAGGTCTCATGAGAACATCCTCTGTCAGCCAGTTCATGCTGACTCACAGCAGCCCTGGAGCCCACCATCCGGGTGGGCAGACGGCCTCCTCTTTCTCCGAGGTGGGTTTGAATTCGGTCCTGGGGTGTGGAGCTCAGTGCGCACCCCACAGCACCACCAGGCACCGGGATGGTCACGTCTATGAGACAGGCTGTGGGCTCTGTCAGGGTGCTCTGTCTCCCTAAGACCAAGAGGGATGGTAGCATGGGCAGGGACCGCGTGGGCTGTTGGGATAGGCAAGGACCCCTGGCCCCTAGGAGCTGGTCCTCTCTGCATTCCGATCGCACCCCTGGAAGACACACACGCACACACGCCTTTCTTGTTCACTAATCAAAGGCTTGCATCTTGCCTGGGTGAGTCCCACTCTTGACCCCTGAAGTGAGGATTCCATGGCTCTTAGTTACTTACATACAAGGGGGCTTCATGTCATACACTAAGTCCACAACTTAGTCCCAAGCTTCCATCCTGTTCATTTATTCCAGCTTATTTCATTTCTGTCCTTTGCCGAAACTTTTACCAGTGCTGTGCTGGTAAGGTAATGGCACTGGTGTAGACCTGCCTCTGGCTTCCTAGCTCTTGTGGTTTGACACGGCGTCCCCCAGGGGAACCAGTGAAGGGTACCATGGTCAGAAGCCAAAGGCCCCTCACTCACTGGCCCTTGAGTCACGTAGAGTCACGTAGCGTGAGAGTGAGTGGCTGCCTCTGAGAACCAGGAAGATGAGGGTCATGTGTGAGCTTTGGATTCCTGGTAAGAAACTAACTTGGCGTTCAAATTATTTCTATTGTGAAGTTTATTTGCATTCATTCGATTTGATTTAATCTTTTTGACAACTCTGGGAAATAGCGTGTTAGCTGGTACATAGGGAAATAAGCGTGTTAGCCGGTACACAGGGAAACAGCGTGTTAGCTGGTACATAGAGACTCGAAGCCCCATGGGTCTTAGTGCCTTTTTCCAGGTCACACTAACTCGATGCCCCCAAGTCAGACGAGTCCTAATGTCTTCTGAATCCTAATCTGATATTCCTTTGCTATGAAATAGAACTTGTTATGAAGAGAACTCACTGCG
>PVJH01009734.1:0-77476 GCA_004026705.1 Nesogale talazaci | reverse complement strand
TTGGAAGAATTCACCAAGAGAATAATAAGAGAGCAGACAGACTGGGAAAACATCTTTGGCAATGACAAATCAGATAAAGGCCTTATTACTAAAATCTACAATACCCTGATAACTTTCAAAAAGAGCAAAACTAACTGCCCACTGAGGAGATGGGCAAAGGAATTAAACAGAAGTTTCACAGAGGCAGAAATCAGAGAGGCCAATATATATATGAGAAAATGTTCCCGATCTTTAGCCATAAGAGAAATGCAAATCAAAACAACAATGAGATACCACCTAACACCCTCAAGGATAGCCCAATTCAAAAAGTCAGAAAGTAACAAATGCTGGAGAAGCTGTGGGGACATAGGGTCACTTATCCACTGCTGGTGGACCTGCAGGTATGTACAGCCACTATGGAGATCAATTTGGAGATACCTAAAACAGATGGAAATTGAACTACCATATGACCCAGCAATTCCCCTGCTGGGCATATACCCAAAAGAGACAAGCAGCAATCCATGACCAGAGATCTGTGCTCCAATGTTCATCACAGCACAGTTCACAATTGCAAGGAGTTGGAAGCAGTCCATATTCCCATCAACTGATGAATGGATTAAAAAGCTGTGGTCCGTACATACAATGGAGTACTATGTATCACTGAAAAGCAGTGATGAATGCATGAAGCACGTCATCGCATGGGAAGAACTGGAGGAAATTATGCTAAGTGAAGTTAGCCAAGCGCAAAAGGACATGCACAATATGAATCCGCTGAGGTAAGCATATTAATAATTTTAAAATTGGAAAGGGGTATCAGGAAAAACTACTCTATAGAGAAAATCCTGGGATAAGGCTCAGGTAGTATGCCAGGGGCCAGATCAAATCTAAGGCTACATATGATAGCTATCAAGGGGGGAGGGGAGGCAGATGGCGATGTGTAGAAAGGTAAGGGGGCACTAAACCATCAAAGGGGAGCATATTGTTTATATCTCCACAGGGAAAGAGGGACCAAACTTAAACCCGGAGACCCAGCATGTGAATGCAGCATGACAGCATGGAGTGGAGAACCAGTGGAGGGACCTGAGAACACAACCGCAACCCCAGCTATAGGGGCAGCCACCTCTCTACCAGAGGAAGTTGCCTTGGAGGCCAGCAAGGAAGCTGAAGCTTGGGGAGTGAGGTAAACCTGACCAGAGCACATGAGAACAAATGAAAGGGGAGGAAGAGAGAATGACGTGCATCCTGGACCACCAAGTCTTCAGGACAATAATCCCACTCAGAACAGGTACTGCACAAAGAGGACTGCATGGCCAGGCCCATTATGAAATATGGCTACCCTCGCAGACCCAAGGCCTATCGGGGCCAAGAAGAAGAAGCAGGGTCAAGATTATACCCTGTTGGACACAACCACAACAATGCAAAACACTAAGAGTGTGCAACAGAGCGTAGAGTCACAGATGGAGTGCCAAGGATATACTTTGGGGTCAGGGTATTGGTACCCCATCTTAATGAACTAGGGGTCACTCTAGGAGGACAACTACAGACCTTGAACTTTATACAGGTTCTTATATTGCTATTATTTTTATTATTCTGTTACATATTATATAGTACATTGAGGGGATTTCTTGCTGTTATCATTGTTTTATTTGCTTAAGTTGCTCCATTTTAGGAGACCTTTCTTGTACATATTGCTAACTCTACAGATCTGTCTAGACAAGATAGACTGGGCAAAGAGGTGGGAGGCAAAAATGGCTCCAGGGTAGGGGACATTGAAGAGGGGAAGGAGGAGGAAAGGTGGGGATGTAGATCCGGCCCAGGAAAGAGGGAATAACAACTGATACAAATGCAGGGACAAGGTGGGTGAGAGAAGGCCAATAGGGAGTGATTAAGACTAATGTAACAGAAAAAATATACTGAAACCCAAATGGAGAGTGAGCATGATAGTGGGACAAGAGGGAAGCAAATGGAAATAGAGGAAGGAACGGGGGGATAATGAACATTTATAAAGGTTCAAATACAGGTATGTACATAGGGGCATATATTTATAAGTGAGGATGGGGAAAGAGATTTATGTGTATACTAATAGGGTTAGTAGTAGGACAATAGATGGGCATTGGACCTCCACTCAAGTATCTTCTCTTTAAGAACAATTTGTTCTATTAAATTGGCATTCCAAGATGCTCACCTTTCTGACATGATCACTGAAGACAAATGTGTGCATAAGCAAAGGTGGTGAAGAAGCTGATGGTGCCCGGCTATCAAAAGATGGAGCGTCTGGACACTTAAAGGTTTAAAAGTAAACAAGCAGCCATCTAGCTCAGAAGCAACAAAGCCCACATGGAAGAAGCACACTAGCATGTGGAATCATGAGGTGTCAAAGGGGTGAGATATCAGGCTTCAAGAGCTAAAAAGCACAACATTGCATGCTCACTTTCCTGATATGATCCCTGAGGACTAATTTATGCATAGACAAATGTGGTGAAGAAAGCTGATGGTACCCAGCTACCAAAAGATATAGCATCTGGGGACTTAAAGGCTTGAGTAAACAAGCGGCCATTCAGCTCAGAAGCAATAAAGCCCACATGGAAGAAGCACACCAGCCTGTGTGATCATGAGGCGGTGAAGGGATCCGGTGTCAGGCATCAATGATCTAAAATTATATTATTCTTAATGAGGGGGAGTACAGATTGAGGACCCAAAGCCCATTAATAGGTGAGGTGACATCCTTTTGCAGAGGGGTTACAAGGAGGAGATGAGCCAGTTAAGATACAAGGTAGGAGCTATGAAATATGCAAGCTTCCTCTAGTTCCCATGCTGCCTCCCGCCCACTATCATGACCCCAATTCTACCACATAAATCCAGCTAGACCAGGAGATGTACAGTGAAGTTGGAAACATGGGAAACTTAGGATAGATGATCCATCAAGACTAGTAATAGGAGTGGTAATACCAGGAGGGTGGAGGGATGGAGGAATAGAAAGGGAGAACCAACTTCAGGGATCTACAGGGAGGCCTAGAGCCTCCTCTCTAGGGCACGGACAACAGGGAAGTGAGTGTTGGGACGCATTGTACAGTGTACAGGATGAAAAAAAATAATTTGTAAATTACTAAAGTTCAAGGGAAAGGGGGGGAGGAAGGGTAATATAGGGAGCTGATAATGGGGGCCTGGAGAGAGGAAGGATGTTTTGAGAGTGGTGATGGCAATGGGTGTGTAAAAGTGGCCTGCATACAACTGATGTTGTTAAGGATTGTGATGGGCGTTGTATGGGCTCCCAATAAAATGATTCATTAAAAAAAGGGGGGAGGGGAAAGGGGAGGTTTTTTTTTTTTTTTAAAGAGGAGCTTGTACAAAGGGTTCAAGTGGAAAATGTTTGGAAATGTATGTGGCAACATGTGTGCAAATGTGCTTGATACAAATGATGTACTGAATGTTGTAGTAGCTGTAAGATAAAATTAATAAATAAAGAATAAAGAATAAAATTAAAAAAAAGAATATATACTCTTCCATATTTTCTAGCAAACATCTTGTGGACTAGACATAGCAATATGAGGAAGTTTGTATTCTATAAAGAATATTAGAGGCTCATGATAAACAGATTAATCTAAGACCTCTACCTGCTTAGTATCTGATCTGGGTTTAGAATCCATATTTTTATCCTCTTACAAGGCTTACTGTGGCAGTCAAGTGCTTATGTTAATTTTATGATTGAAATGTAGAGGTGGAGTCTAGCCTGTTAATCTGGAGATAGCCATTGAGCAGCCAATGAGGCCTCTATGTGGGCATGGCTTTCTCCTGATATGTCTGGGAAATCTCGTGATATTTTCTTCGTGAAGATGAGAACCTATCTTCCCGAGTTGTTGGGAGTTAGTCTCTGACACGATGAATCACAGACGAGACAAGATGGCAGTGGCTGAGAAACTGAAGGAGCCATCAGAGAGATCACACGGCTTTGCCCTGATGGAGCCAGACCTCTGAAGCTGGGGTGGCCACATGGAGATCTCTGCCAGCAATGAGTTATTTCAGCTATTGATGATCCCTTAGCCCTGGAAGTGAGGAGCCATGGGGTGACTTCTGCCAGTGCCGGGACTCTGTACCCACTGACCTGAGACTTCGTGAATCAGAAGGAGACTTTATAGACTGATATCAGGCATATGGGTTAATATCGGACTTATGACTTTGCACTGGACTGGATTGGGATGCTTTCCTAATGTCCTATTTCTCTTTTATATAAACATTTTCCTTATATCTATATGCATGTCTATGAAATTTGTTTCTCTAGTGTACCTGGACTAACACACTTACTTAAGAGGAAATGTGAAGACAATATCCCTTTGGTCTAAATCCATCGATGTGGCTTTTGAATCAAGGAGACATACCAGGTGATTATTTCCAAGCTTATTATTTCACTACCATTTCTGCATAAGGTCAAATGCTTAAAGACCTTGAGGGAGTGAATCATGTACATAGCTAGAGAGAATGTTCCAGAATAAGAAAACTGTAAGGGGCAAGGCAACAGGATATGTAGGTGCTTGACATATTCATGGAATAGAGTAGTCGGTATGGTTCCTCTGGAGGGAGCAGAATCAATGGTAGGAGGGAAGATCAGAGAATAACTGGGAGATAAGGAAATTTATAAACTTTGAGACCAACCAAAAGACTTTGGCCCCTGCTCTGAATTAGATAGGAGCCCTCTAGGGGAGACACTCCAGAACAAGAACATGATTTGTCCGAAGCAATTCCAAGGACATGTTTTTGGATGAGGGGCTTGGTGGTGTGGTGTATGTGTTGGGTTGCTAACCAACAGTTAGCAGTTGCTAATCCATCAGTCAGTTCCACAGGAGAAAGATGCATCTTTCTACTTTCTTGAAGGTTTACAGTCTCGGAAACTGACAGGGGCAGTTCTACCCAGTCTTATAGGGTTGCCATGTGTGAGCATCAACTCAATGGCTGTGAATTTGGTTTGCTTTTATTTAGAAAGAAGCAGGTATGGCAGCTGGAGCGAAGTAATTATTTTTTCACATGTCAACTAGGCATTACAAAGGCTTGCTGGTGATATTGTGCAGTAACTAGACAACAAAGTGGAGATGTTGAATAGGTAATTAAACTTGCTCTGCAATTGACTATAAAGGTCTTTGATGGAGGTCTTAAAACAGCCTTGATAGTTGCAAAAATAATTTATTTTGAATATTAATACAACACTGGTCTCAAAGCAGTGGGAGATGTCCCAAAGGTCTAACTTTTCATAGATTCTGTATCACACCCTTCTCCCTCATATCAACCACCACTCCTCACCTTAGCATATATATTCTCTCACCTTCTATGGGTCCTCAATGTCTCACAGAACTCATGAACAATTAAAGCTCATGTACAATAGCTAAATGATACTTACTGTTGTCGTATAGTTGATTTAATTAATTGGTCCTTTTAGCCATAGTCCTCCGTTTTGTGATGTATTGTAAGTTCTAGCTCTAGGGCTATACTTCCATTTTGGAGTAAATTATCAGCTAAATGAATGAAAGGGAATTAAGGTGAGCTGTATTTGGGGAGTGAGCCTTGGTGGTATAGAGATTACATGTTGGCCTGTGATCCACATGGTCCCCCGTTCAAAACCGCCAGCAGCAACTTAGGAGAAAGACTGAGCTTCCTACTACCCTGAACAGTAACAGTGGCAGAAATGCAGTCCATGCAGTGAGAGTGAGCTCTCACCAAGTGGTAGAGTGGATTGTATATTATTGATCTGCTAACCACCTACCAGCAGCTGTGTTTGTGAAGGCTGGTAACTCCCAAATCTGGAATTCAGATGTCCTTATGGAGAATCCTACCAGGCTGCAGAAACTGTAAAACAGGTCAGGTGATAGGTCACAACTCAAGTTCTGAAAACCAGAGCTCAAGCAGATGCAAGCCAGACAACAGGTTACAGAGCAACGCACCCAAAGTCGCACTGTGCAGAACTAGAGACACAAAGTGACTCAAAGTGGTCTCCTTGGCTTAGCCAACCTAAGAGCACATCGAGACTCATAACCAGAGGGCCACTTGAGTGCTTGGCTAGCAGTGTGTTTGGGTGCTAACTGGAAGATGGTCAGTGTTCCTAACTGGCAGTTCAGCACTTAATCTTCTGTACAGGCTTAACCAAGAAGTTAAAAACATAAGGTCTTGCCCAAGCCTGACACCGTGATGGAGGTGTGCTTCCTGCCTTCTGAGCTCTGGTAAATCTTTGGACCATATTCCCTAGGAAACAAAGAGTGATGTTTGGACCACAACATCTGGTAAGGTTTCACTCACTGCCATTCCATCAATTTCACAGAACTTGTTTGAAATGTGTCTTTAGTTGTACTTCATTTTCAAATCAATTTGAATTCTAGTAAAATTAAAATAGTAATTATAGCAAATAAAATATTTCACACTAAAAATAGCATCTATAGGATATTTCAAACACTATTTCTGACTGGCCCAGTATTGAAATATGTCTATAGTAATATAATACTAATAGCTGAAATTAACCTCACACCGAGTATAGTTATGTGTTTTTGCTAAAAACACCCAAGTATCCTCAACCACGTAGGGTGTGATCGTTTTTTGTGTGTGTCAACATGAGTGTAGGAATATGTGGTTGGGGTTTAGTTTGTCAGTCAGGTTGCAGTTTGATTGGAGGGCTACTAAGATAAATGACTCCCTAGAGGCTGTCTCTCCTCTCTATTTCACCTTCCTGTTGAGCAGCCACTTGTAGGCACTGATGGCAACCAGATCCCTGGAGATGCATCTACCACCATGGGATCTACAAGACTTTGTACCCACTGTCTGGTGATCTTCCTGCATTTGGCCTTACTGCATGGTTTTCATGTGCCAGAAGAGTAATTTATAGGTTTTGGACATATGGACTAGAATCGGACTTATGGACTTTATCTGGACTGGAATGGGATGTTTTCCTTTCTTTTTTGGGGGGGTCGGCGGGGGGAGGCATCACTGCCTCTGGTGGTCATGGGTTCTACCCAGTGCTGCTCCTGAGAGCCGCCGCTGGATTTGAACCGCCAAGCCCGCCGGCCGCAGTCCCGCACTCAACCACTTAAGGCACCAGGACTCAGCCCAGGATGTTTTCTTAATATGCAATTAGTCTTTGAGGTAAAGTTCTTTCTTATGCATACGTGAGTGTCTCTGGATTTTTTTTCTGGCCAACCTAGTTAACATATAGGATATAGACTATCATCATCATTTCATTTACAGATGAGTGCAGAGGTGTAGTGAAATGTCCTGTTTGTAGACAATGTGAAGGAGGGAAGAAAGCCCCGATGGCAGACAGCCTGGTTCTTAACCCAGGTCTTTGACATTTCCCATGTTAGTTGCCATTTCTAGGATACAGAAAAGGGCATGCAGGCATGTCTGACTTCCTTTGTTTTCAGAAGGGTGAAAGAGAATCTAACTCCACATCTGTTCAAGGGTGTTTCCTATGAACAGAGGTCAGACATGCCTCCATCCTTCAACCTTCTGTAAATTGTTGTGATATCAACCACTCCTTTCTTGGCATTCTATTTATTTGCTGAATTCAACAAACCACTGCAATGACCACAAAGAACTGACAGACAACACTCACAATCATGGAGATTTATTAGGGAAGTGACTAGGCCACAAGTTAGGATCAGAACTTTTTCTCAGTCATGTCAGCAGGTATCTCTCTCTCTCTTGTCCTCATCCTTTCAGACACATAGTCAGCCCTTGATCTCTGGCCTGCTCAGGCAATGTTACAAAGCTCCAGTAGCACTGATAAATATCCAAAAGACACCCCAATATACAAGTCATATTCCTGCCCATAGTCACTTAGCTTTAGTCCACTGCTCATCTCATGGTCTTGTACTCTGGCTTCTGGCATCTCTGGTATAACCATCACTTCTCCACTAGAGACCTCATTGCACTCATCTCCTGTTTCTCCTCTTTGTTGGTGATCTTCATTCTCTGGACATGCCTAAATCAGGAATATCTCACTTTATACCCAATAGAATAATATGACTGAGCAGGTCCCTACATTAGTGTTTCTTCCACCCTATTTGCACACACTCCTACCCAATCTGCACCACCTCACCACGTAAGAGACTTTCCCCCCTCTTTTACTTTGAACTATTTTTCCATGTTATTTCAATTATTTTAATGATATATACTTGTTCAAATAAAATAAATGATCTAAGAAATCTTTAAGAATTAGAAAAAAATATGATTATGCCAGCAAGGTAGTAAGGTTTATGATGGAAGTATAGATGACTCTTTTTACTTCTGTGAATTAGTTATTTTTAAATAATCATTTGTAGAAGAATACATTGAGGATCTTTATAAGTTCCACAATAGTGTTTTTTATTCAGGACACTCTCTAGCCCTTTATTATTCTTTCCTAATCCCATTGAGAAAATTTGCAGCATATTCATTCATAGCAACTAGAAATAATGGCTCCAAATCTAATTTCCTGAGTTTTAAGATAATCTAAGATTTTATGGGGTTTGGCTTTAAGTCAACATTATCTTTAATCATCAGACTGCTTATGAAATGCACTGAAAGAAAAACCTAACATATTTTGGGCATATACATAGACCTATTTGAGCTTTGTAACGAGGTAATTATTAAATGAGAGACAGGAGAATGTCGTGGTGAAGAAATCATGGCCTCAGCCCACAATGACTGGGAGCAAATTCAATTGTCCTACTGTTAAACATTTGTGATATAACTTCCAGTTTTGCTGTGAACCAGGAATTAATAGCTGAAGCTGCATCACGGAGTTATTAAAAGGCTTAAATGATATAAGTTCCAAATCCATAGCACTATACCTGGCATGGAAAGCCATTAGTTCAGTCAATGCTTTATTATCTTTGCTAATTCCACATTCTAGAGGCGCAAATAAGAATCATCAAGGGTCCAGTCTATTGCATCTTATCAAAATGGTGTGCTTTATCATAATTCATTAATATTGCTACTTGCAGTTCAGTCACCTCCAGGTCCTAGCAATCCTTGGTATAAAAGAACAAATGTTGTTCCATCTAATGCAATCTTGGTATACTTGGGTACGTTTGGGGCTGCAGTAGTAGCTGTAGTAGTAGCACCTTTCATCCCAGGGAATTTGTCTCCCAGAACTATATTAGACAATGCTCTATTGTTATACAGAGTGTGTTTGCTAACTTTCAGAAACAAATAATCAGGCCTTTCCCCCTAGCTTGTCTTCGCCTAGAAACTCCACTGATACATGTCTACCACAGATGACATTGATGGCATTAGAAATACCAGTGATGTAACTTCCAGAATCATGGAACACACAAGACATCACAGCAGGAAAAACTTGTCAGATGGGTGGTAGCAGCGCTTTATAGCTCCCATGCATTCCTTTAGACCTGTTAGGTAGCAGAGCAGGGACCAGGATGTCCACTGGGCAGGTACCCAATCTAGGCCAGGAGAGTTAACTCTGCCAATTGGGTCAACTAGCGCCATTGACCACACCTCCCAATGGAAGGCCCTCAAAAGCTCAGAATCTGGAGACTGTGCTGTCTTCCCAGTGCTGTCTCTCTCTCTCTCTCTCTCTCTCTCTCTCTCTCTCTCTCTCTCTCTCTCTCCCCACCCCCCTCAGTTCATCACATGTATACGGGTGCAGTCCCATGTTCAATTAACTGCAAAACCTGAAACTTTTTCTATCCTTTATAAAACTCATTTGGAGCACAGTCTTTGGCATGAATCTCTTTCTCATGGCAAATCAAGTACCGAACTATTCCCTACAGAGAAATCTAATCGATCATAAAACACCACTAATTTCTTTCAGGAAGATCTATTAAATTAAGTAAAGCTATTGGTATATTATTTTCACTAAACAAAAAATATCAACAAGTGAAACTCCTGCTTTTTTACATATCCTCCATTGTGTTAGTCTGGGTAAACAAGAGACACAAATCCACAGAAATTCATATGTGCATAAGAGAGTTTTATATAAAGCACTGGTTCTCAATCTTCCTAATGCCATGACCCTTTAATAAAGTTCCTCACGTTGTGGTGACCCTCAAACATAAAATTATTTTCATCACTACTTCATAACTATAATTTTGCTATTGTTATAAATCGCAATATAAATATCTGATATGCAGAATGTATTTTCATTGTTACAAATTGAATATATTTAAAGCATAGTGATAACTCACAAAACCAATATGTGCTTATATATTATGAAATATTTATTTCTAATTACATATAAATGAAATTTTGTCTTGAAACATGACATAACATGTGTAACAGTCTTAATATAACAAGAGTAAATTACATTGCTACATTTTGCAACAGTATGTGTAAAAAGCCCATGTAAGTGCAAAGGTTGAGATAGCATCTTTCTTACCAGAGCATATTTGCATGTGGGCGATGATAGAGGAGACGATAGAGGAGCAGTGTCTCAGCTCTTAAGACCATCCATCAGAAATATGTGTTTTCCATTGGTCTTAGGTGAAACTTATGAAAGGTTTATTTGGTCCCCAAAAGAGCCACAACCCACAGGTTGAAAACTGCTGATATAAAGGGGAATTGTACATGAAGAAAGAATCCTAACCCAGTTCAGTCCAAGCCATAAGTCTGATATTATTAGCCCATAAGCCTAATACCAATATATAAAGTCCTCTTGAGACTCACAAAACATATGCAATGACACCGAATGCAGGACAATCACAGGCCAGTGGATAGGAAGTCTTTGTACCCAGTGTAACCATGTCAGCACTGACAGGGGGCTCTACATGGCTTCTCCAGAGGTCTGTTTGCCTCAGGGTTGGTTCATGTGACTTCTTCAGCTCAGAACATTAGGGTAGTTTCATGTGTCGTGTCAGCTGCAATGTCTCCCAGGGAGTGAGCACAATCTCCTGCCTACAAGGGGGAAAATACAGGAGTTGCCTGAACTCTTAGAAGGCCATGCCCACTCAGTGGCTTCATTGGCTATATTCTAATTGACTGACCAGACTCCACCCCAATCCTCAAGGCGACACCACCTTATATAACTACCACATCCATCTAAATCCATAGCCTTCTGAAAGTTATGTTTCCCTCTCTCTAATGGTTAGAATCTAACCTATCCCCAAAGATTTCTGCTATCTTTAGCTGACATCTTTAAATGACAAGAACTTCTCCAGGGACTCAAATCATGTTCTTTTTCAATGTTCTTTGTGTACAAAAAGATACCTAAAGGGTTGAAACCTAAACCAAGGTTAGGGCTTTAAGTAGATGGTATTATAGTTCCAAATGGAATTTTCAAAGGACAGTCCTCTCTGTTTTCATCCAGTTCTGTGTTCCTTGTCTTATTTTGTTAGCCGATTGAAATGAAGTACATATTGTTTGCAAAAAATAGAAAGGGACTTTTTTATTTGCACAAACAAGGAGCAACATGAGTTCTCCTGACTGAAATGCTGCATGCTTCCCAAATTGAGGGGACCTGGGTCTTATCTTGTCTAGCTTCCTGGATTCTGAGTCCTTCCCACCACTCTCTGCCCCTGACACACCCCTGTACATAGAAGGAGTGCTAGTTGGTGAGTCATATTAAGTTCCCTTCAAGAACCTCTAGAGAAATATCTTGGGTAGAATATTAGGTCAGAATAAGTGGTTCCTTTAGTTATCCTTTAGATAACTCTTTAATCCCAGGTGAACTGAAGGATACTGATATATATCTACTGCACTTTTTCTCAGCCCCAGTTCAAACTAGGAGGATCTTGTGGCAATTCTTTGCAAAATGATTTTGACATGAATTGCTAACTGAGATGGAAGGTTTAGATAAGAGAAGGGTGACTCACATGTAACAAGGGGGTGGAGAGCAGGCAGAAAATATTCTCAAGGTTTCTTTGCTACCCTTGAAGAATGAGCAGGTATGTTGTCATGATCGACAACAATTCTTTAAGGTAACTTTTTTGGCCTTTTCCTCACCAATGTAGTTTTTAATTTTCACAATTGCCAGGTCTTTCTTTCTAGGAATGACAGTATCACTCACTCACTCACTCACTCACTCACTCACTCACTCACTGCCATTCAGTCCATTCTGACTCACAGCTCCTCTTCAGGGTGGAGTAGAACTTCCCCTTTGAGTTTCTGAGCTATCCAGCTTTACAGGAGCAGAAAATTTCATCTTTCTTCCATGGAGTTAATTGAGCTGTCAATATTTACTCTATTTTAAGGATGCAAATCTGGAGAATCCTGAATTCCATGAATGGAAGCCATTGTTTCCTTCTGAGTTACCACTATCTGCACCTTTATGAGAGATGGTAAAGCTAAAATAAGGATGCAGCTGGCCAGCAGGAAATGACAACTTTCGACAATGACAGGAGGCTTCTCTAAAGGTCTATAATGATCTTCATGCTAGGTGATTCATTTGCTTCCTCCTTCTTTGCCATGTCATTCCTTTAATTGCTAGGATTTCTCATTGTCTCATAGAGTTGTGGGACTTTGGGTTTCTATTCACTGTCACTAAGAAGCAAATGAAAGAGAGAATCCTTCTTTCTAAGCAGGAAGCTCAGTTTAAGTCAGTTACAGTACCTATGATATTTCTGATTGAGCCAAATAGATGAGCCAATAAAATTTGGGTTCAGATAACCAACAAAAGCATTTTTTTACCTGAAGGAAAGAAGACTGCTTTGCCTAAAATACTTTAAATTTCTCTTTGTGTTGTTGTCTCTATTTTTTAACTGAACAGACTGTGTGCTGGTATAGTTCTTGTATTCTATTGACTTGTTTGATATACTCTTCCTGTTTTTTTGTGTGTCCATTTTCCATTGAAGAACACAAAATAGTCTTTTAGTGTTTAAATAGCAAGAGTGGAGACAGAAAGATCTACCCAATATCCTCCTTCCCCCCAAAGCAAAAATATGTTATAGGATATTTCAAGATAGATTAAGGAGTATAAGATAAAGGATGGGAAAGTGCTGAGAATAATGTTGCTTCCATGGCTGATGGAAAAATGTGACTTCCTTACCTCTCTTTAAGCATCAAGATTAGCATTCAGATATCTAAAAATGAAAAGTGGATTGATGCAGAACAAAGGAAAAGAAAATCTCAACTACAATTTTTCAAAAGTATGATTTGAACAGCTGATCCTCACCTAACCAAGTTACTTTGATAGTCCTCAACTTAAATGTTCAGTTATGGAGACATTGCCATGTTGGCAAGGTCCCATAAATTATCTCCATGGCAATCTTCCTTTTCCTTGGGTCATACATGAACTTCTACAGTACAATAGCTCACCAGACTGAATATGGGCAGTGTCTTTGTTGATGATTAGGCAATAGGCATTATAAGAAGACATTTTGTCCAACACACCAGTTGAGCTAGTTTTGTGAGTGAGTAATGGAGGTGGCTGGATTTTGTACAATTATAGGTTAACTAATGTCATGCATCATACCATACTACTTGGGCAATTTCCTCCCTAAGATGGTGTATCACTTTATTCCTTAGTCAAGACACATACAAACTGATGTGCAAGAAACTGTAGTTTCTTGACAATGGTTTCCATATGAATGGATCTATGCCTCTTGGTTTTATTTGTAATCTAGAATAGCACTAGATGTTCTACTTTCCTCTTTACTTCATTCAACCCACGTGTTACCACTCAATTTCAATGATACATTATATTGTAAATCATCTCCCTCTTCATTGACCTTTTATTTTCCAGCCCCATGTTTCAACAACCCGCCTTCCCAATATGCCTTGCCATGCTATTTTTAGGCTCTTTCCTGCCTCTGCCTGAATGCTCTTCCCCTGAGTTCAGTTCTTACTCATCTTTCAACTATGAACTCAAGTACAAAACTTTCCAGGGTGAGTTCCTTATCCCTCTGTGTTAATCTCTAGTCACCCTCGTCACTGTTCCATATTAGCATTAATCTTAAGATTATATGTCAATCTTTCGGTTGAAACCAGGAAGTCTTCTTAGGTAGGAAACTCATACATATTTTCCGAGTCTTAAAATAGTCCCCGATACTCAGTGAGTGCTTATTGAACTGAACTGCTTCTGACTCCTATGGTTCTGGAGAAAGACTGGGCTTCTACTCCTATAAACAGTTATGGTCTCAGGAACCCACAGGGGTCTTTGTGAATCAGCGTTGACTCAATGCCAGTGATTTTAAAAAAATATGGCTCTGGTAGTACATATTCTGTGTCAACAAGTCTCTCTTCCTTTGTTTTTTCTCTCTTCCTTTTTTAAAAAATCATTTTTTGGAGCTCTTACATATATTATAACATTCCACAGTTCAATTACGTCAAGCGGTATTGTACAATTCTCTCTTCTTTCAGTTTGCCTAACCCTTATGTGAGAATAATGTCAAGTGAGTATCATAGGTTTGCAAAGTTCCTACTGGACACTGTACCAGACTGAGACAATCCTTCTTTTCATTGAAAAATTGAGCACTATATTTTAGATGTCAGCCATTTAAAAAGTGGGTTTCTATTGCTCTGTTTAAATTCTTGCGATCTACTGGGCTTTCTGCCCATGTGGGGGTTAATGTGAGTATGCTGCTCTATTCAGTTCAGAACATAGAGAGTTTTCAGAGTCTAGCAGGTCATGAAGAAGTGTGGTGGCATAGTGGTTATGTGTTGGGCTGCAATTCTCAAGCTCTGCAGCTTGAAACCATCAAATGTTACTCAGGAGAAAGATGGGGCTTTCTACTCCCGAAATTGCAGATGCAGAAACCAAAAGGGACAGTTCTCCTTTGCTATCCAGGGTCCCTATGTGTCATAATTGACTTGATGACAGTGAGTTTGAAGCAGGCCATGATTAGCAACCTTCAAGTGTGGGCTATGGCTAAGGTCTTCAAGAAACCTTGACTGAGAAGAAAGGGAAATGCCATAACTTTTACCTACAGACTCTTCTTTCTTGCTTTATAATTAAATTGGGAAGTGAAAAGATATGGTGTAGTCCAGGCAGTGTGGCCGTATATCTATTGTATTAGAGATTAAATTCTGAGCACCCTCATTTGCCAAGGGCTATGAATGGCAGTGATAGCCCAGAATCTATTTGTAGAGTGTCCACATACGTGAAGTCTCCATTGAAATCTTTTGATCAACAACCAAGGATATAGATAATCTTGCCTTCAGTCAGAGTGCCTTGGAAAGTAGCTTCACATCTCTCCCTGCCCAGTGAGGAGCAGACACTCTTTATGGACTTGCTGGATATGTCCTTGGTAGAGGTCATCAAGTTTGGAATGTACAGGGATTTGCACACTAATGAGTCACGCACTATCAATCTTGTAAGTCTTCCTTTGTAACATAATGTATATGGCTCAGATGTATTGATCTGCCATGAATCATGAAATTGTAACAGCTTCATTGCCACAACTTAAAAAAAAATACTTTTATTGGGTACTCTTACATCTCTTGTCACAATTCACACATTTCTCCAGTGTGTCAAGCACATTTGCACAAATGCTGCCATCATCATTTTCAAAGCATTCTCTTGCTACTTGAGCCTCTAATATCAATTCCCTATTTCTTCCCCCCTCCTTCCCCACATACCATCCCTCATGAACACTTGATAAGTTATAGATTAATTTTTCCATGTCTTATATTGTCCTCCATCGACCCTCATCCAAATTTCTGTTATTTGTCCCCCTGTGATGGGATCCTAGATTGATCCTTGTGATCAATTGCCCTTTTCTTCCTCAACTCTCCCCTAATCCTCCTGGTATCTCTACTCTCCTTGTTGAGCCTGAGGTCTGGATCCCTGTGTTGGGGGATCTTATCTGTAGCAGTGTGCATGCTCTGGTCTAATCTGACTTCTAAGGTAAAATTGAGGTCATCATGATAGTGGGGTGAACAAAGGACTAGAGGAAAGTTCTGTGTTTCATTGGTGCTATACTGCACCCTGACTGGCTCATCTCTTCCTTGTGATCCCTCTGTGAGGGGACATTCAATTGTCTCAGATGGGCATTAGGTCTCCATTCATGCTCCCACCCTACCACCCATTCACTTTGAGTATAGATTTATTCCGGGTCTTAGATGTCTGATACACGATCCCATTGACACCTCATGATCACAAAGGCTGGTTTGCTTCTTCCATGTGGACTTTGTTTCTTCTGAACTAGATGGCAGCTTGTCTATTTGCAAGTCTTTAAGAGCCTAGATAATATATCTTTTGATAGCAGTCTTCTTTCTTCACACATTTGCTTATGCACCCATTTTCTCTTCAGCAATTGTGTTGGGAAGGTGATCATCACAGAGTGTTGGATTGTTAGAATAAAGTATTTGTGTGTTATGGGCATCTTTGAGGTGAGTCCCATCTGCAATCTTAATTCTTAGCATATAAATATGAGTACATCATTTTATTCTCCTCCCATTATATATATGTATATATTTACACATGTACATGACAGTATTTAGGTTTCTCTAAATGTCCTTTGCTTCCTGCTTCTTTCCTTTCTTTCCTTTTTACTTCCCTCTCGTCCTACCATCATGTTTGGCATTCATTCATGTTTAGTAATTCCTCACTTCTACATTGCCCTTGATTGACTTTTTAACCAGCATCCCTTAGATACCATTTTGGCCTTATTCTAAGGGTCTCCCTCATCTGGATGATGTGTCTGTGTCTCTATGCTGTCTTTGTCTCTTTCAAGACTTAAAGAAATGTTCTCCTTTGAGATGGAGTCTCTTATCTACCCTAAAAAACTGTTTAACATTGTGATCCATTTATTAGTACCTTAGTTGCACATTTAAAAAACCAGCTCTTCAGAGGAGGACTCACCTCAGCTAGGGTCATTTGTGCAGAGTAGAAAGGACCAAATAGTCCCTACCACAGAGCATTGTTTTACATCATCTTTCTTTAATATAAATTCCTGTGTTCTTTAAATTTCTATGGAAACTAATGACCAGAGTGTGCGGAATTATCTCTCAGAGAAGAGGCCTTCACTTCTGCTGGTGGGAAATCTATGGAAGGTCAATCTGCCCGTGGGCAAAAAAATCTTAACATTACTTGTATGAACCACTACCTCCCCAACTAAAAAGATAGCAATTATTATTTTGCTAACCATGCATTTTGGACCACATTTGCTTTCTGCCTTTGGCAATTTAGGGCTTGCACTGTAGACTACCCAGATTTTAGATGGTTGTGTTTTTGAGATATATAGTGTTCTTCTTGAGTTATATCAAAAAGGCCTCATTTTGAAACCCCACGAAATGAAATAGACTTTACCTTAAGCATGCCAGTTTTAGATTTAAGGAAATCAAATACTGCTTTGGACTTAAAGCTGAAACACCCTAGTGTGAGAAAAAGTGTGGGACTACTATACCAAGGTAGTGGATTTTGAAATCATTGGACTTAGGTTAAAATCTCTATTGCTTTAAAGTTGCATAATAATTGACAACTTGAGACTACCACTCAAATGTTGTTTTCATGTTTTCTTTGCTTTTTGTGACATGTCTTATTCTGCAAAAAGTTTTGCCTTAGTGAATGAATGTTATTGAAATTGTTGCTTTATATTTAACTCTTATTTTCTTAAACAGTGTTCTTTTACTTAAGTTTATTTAATCTGTATAAGTGAATGTTGCACATATTTTAGTCTAAAAAACTTTTCTCTGCATATTTTTCCTTTTTATATACTAGTATTTTAAATTCTATATCATCGGCTAGATAATTACTTTTAGAAGTATCTCAGGAATATTTTTGTGTTGTTTCTCAAGAAGTCAATAAGACTACCTCTGAAGTGGACCATGGATATTGATTTAGCCTATAATATATGCATAGATTTTCAGTCCACACTTAGTCCTAAAATGAGAGCAATCCATTCTGATGTTGTGGCCTTGCTCAACACTTACCCCCATGCACTCATGCACTGAAGATGTGAGTGCCATGGGAAAGAGTGCTGAAGCAATCAGATGGAATCAGGCCATTAGAAAGAATAGCATCTCGAGTATTTTTGGGGGGGGCATCACTGCCCTCTGGTGGTTGTGGGTGCTACCCAGCCTTGCTCCTGGAGAGCCGCTGCTGGATTTGAACTGCCAAGCCCGTGGCTGCAGTCGCACACTCAACCACTATGCCACCGGTGGTCAGCCTGCATCTGGTATCTTAAAGGATTGCCCTAAAACAAGCAGCCATCTAAGTGAGGTTTCTACTTAGTTCACATGGAAAAAGCACACCAGTCTGTGTGATCAAAGGATTGATAGTATAATCTGTGATCTGAGAGGGAAGTTGTATTTGAGCTTAACATCTGAACCCCTGTTTGTAGAAGGCTATGAATAACAATGAAAACTGAAATCCATTTGCTGTGGATTAAGACTCCATTGAATGTCTTCTAACCATTAACCAAGAATGTCGCCTTGCCCCCAGACATTGTGTATTAGGAAGTGTATTACCTTCAATCTTCAGCCAGTCCAGGGGGAGGCAGATTATTTTAGGGGCTTACTTGAGCATGTATGAGGAAAAAAGCTGTTTGCTCCTTGGGCAAATGGGACAGGTTCCCCCAACTTTCATGGCTTGAGGTCATGGAAGGACCCTGGCATCCCATCCCACTGAGGAAATGATTGAAGCAATTGCTGACCTGTCTCTCCACCTGTGATAAAATGGACACTTTGTCTCCTACTATCCAGCAAAAGCTGCAGAAAGCAGCTACATGAATACTTAAAAGTTTCTTCATGTTCCCAATTTTGTCCTTCCCTCCCATCCCTGTATAACTCCACTGAAGTATTAATGTTCCTTTGTATATGTTCAAAGGATTATATATATCCTTTTGTACAATCCTGGTATAATATGCAATCTATGTGGCAGACAAAGAATATAAGTCTGCCCCTACTAAATCTGTGTGCCCTGGAGTCTTTAGGGCTTCAGGGAACCTCACACTCCAACTGTACCTATCCTGTCATCTTTTCTATTTGTTCTCTCAATTGCAGATCACGCCCCTTTTGAACCTCTTCATGATATAAGGTCTGGTCTCAATATTGATATTATCTTACAGCTATGTCCTTGATGGAAAGTATTTGCGGTAGCATAGTCATGAGTCATGCTTTATCAGACATCTCCTGACTGTCTTAGTCAGGTCCTGGACTAATCTGTAACTCTTCTAACTAACATAATGTACATGTCCCCATCATAGTCCTATTTTTACTTCTGAAGTCCCACCTATATGACTTGCTTTTTGTTGTGAATTTGTGACAGTTTCTTTTGTTTCATGCCTTATTTAACTTGATCCCTGACTAAATTCTCAGTCGTTTTGACCTTATGCCAATGACCTTTCTCATCCAGA
Source organism: Nesogale talazaci (assembly GCA_004026705.1). Taxonomy (NCBI): domain Eukaryota; kingdom Metazoa; phylum Chordata; class Mammalia; order Afrosoricida; family Tenrecidae; genus Nesogale; species Nesogale talazaci. The sequence goes on along the minus strand of PVJH01009734.1, from coordinate 58,292 downwards.
TGATGCATCTTTATTTCTTTTAAAACTTAATAAATGTCCTTGTTAAACTAACTTTAAGCAACTTGCAAACTAAGGAGAGTAACAAACACAAAAATATATACATAGGTTCACAATGATATTATTTTGAAAGGGCTACCTACTCGGAATTCAGAGATGAGTGACAGAGCTTCTAGTGCAGTGGTCAGCAACCTATGACCCACTGTGAAAATTTTAGTGACCAAGTAAAAAAATCTTAATTATGACAATCTGTAGGTATTCTTGCCAATGAATTCTTGCCAATGAAGTGGGTGCTTTTGATTTACAGTGATGGCTGGCGGTAGAGGGCAATCACTGAACTGCGTTGCTTTCAATTTGGTCAAACAGCCATTGGCAGCTGCTTGTGGTGGCTGTCTTCTTTGAGGTGAGACGAAGAAAGAAAAAGCAATATGCATAGTTTGACTTGAATGAGATAGATATCATTGGACTTGTCTGTGGATGAAAGTACTGACATAATAATCTTGCAAAGCTTACAGTAGTTGCTCATTATGGAGCTATTGATTCTCCAGTTCTTCCTGAAGAGTTGTGTGTACTTTCACCATTCTTAGGTACTACAAAAGGTGTTTACATTTTAAAGAAAGTTCAAGAATTCATTCAATTCAAAAATGGAAATGTTTTTCATTTGAAAAAATATTATTTTCTGTCACAACTGTTGGAGCTCCAGCAATGTTAGGAAAGCATGATGGCTTTGTAAACCTATTGCAGAAGGAACTTGGAAGACCACTACTTTCATTCCACTGTATAATTTATGAAGAAACTGTATGTTCAAAAGCCTCCTTGAAACAGTTAAATGAAATGATGAGCATAGTGATCAAAATTACTAACACAATTACAGCTCGTTCTGCCTTGAATCATAGAAAATTTAAGACATTTTTAGAAGAAATTGAGTGAAAATATAGTGATATATTAATACATACTGAAGTTTGCTGGTTAAGCAGAGGAAAGGTTCTAAATCACTTTGTGGAATGCATTGATGCAATTGAAATATTTATGAGTGAAATCGATGAAAGTTTCCCTCAGCTCAAAGATAAAAGTTGACTTCTTAAATTAAAATACTTAGCAGATATTACTAATTATTTCAATGATTTAAATTTGTCCTTATGGAGCAAGAAACAGACAATTCTCAAACTTTAGGAAGAATGGAAAAGTTTTTGTTACAAGATAGTTCTATTCCAGAGTGAGAGTGACTTAGTGAAACAAACATTTAAATATTTTCCTTTATTAAAAACTCATAAAGGAATTACAAGTGCAGAAGTAGATACAGTTAAAACTTTCATAAATTGCATTCAAACCCAATTTGAAACCCAATTTCAGAACTTTAAAACCCATGGTCCTATGATCAGTTTTATAATAAAGTCTGATAAAATGGAAGACAATGTATTGGACCTGCAATATTTAAATTTCCTTGAAATTGAATGTCTGGATATGGAGTTAATTGACTTCAAAAACTCAGCTATATGGACAAACATTTCAAGACTTTAAGAAGACAGCTTGATGTCACTGATGAAAATCTCTTAAGCATGATAGCTATATGTTGGGCATCACTTCCTTCCAAGTTTTCTTCCATAAAGAAATTTGGTTTCACTTTCCTATCAGCATTGGGATCCAGCTACTCATGTGAACAGGTATTTTTCTAAAAAAAATTCTTTCTCAATTCATCATGAAACAAGTTAACTAATGAGAATTCAGAATCACGTGTTCTTTTAAAAACAACAAATTATCACCTCAAACCTTACAGGGATAATGAAACAGTCTCAAGGAAGCCATTAAAATGATTAAATGTTCTTAATTAAATAGGGGTCCATTGTATTTACATGGGGTTTACTTTTCTTCTAACATTTTATGATTCCTTTCAAGTTGCAAACATAGACTTGATGAAAATAAATTTGTAATTTTATATTTAAGTATATTTGATTATCCTATCTGTATAGTGTTTTTATTTTCTATTGTCTAAGATAATGCATAATCTAAAATAGAAGTGATGTGACCCACCAGCAAAAATTTTGTGAAAAACAATTGAAATATGACCCACTTGAAAAAAAATTACTGACCACTGCTCTAGTCTCTTTTCTTTGGAATGGACAGAAGGCAGAGGTAGGGGCAGGTGATGATCTTCAGAAGGATACACGGGAGAGGTGATTCTTGAGTCAATCACTAATCTTACATATTTGGAATACATTTGCATTTCAAATTCACTATCCAAAAGAACAGACGTTAGCTTGAATGCATTCTGATGCCAAATGGGTTGCTGTAATGGGTTGAACAGTGGCTCCACCAAAGATATGTTAACCTATAATTTCTGAAAGTTACCTTATTTGGGGAAATAATCTTTACAGATGCAATTAAGTTAAGGATGACAATATGGAAGAAGAAGACAAATAAATGTTGAGAATACAGAAGAAGAAATGAATACACTGATGAAGACACAAATATATGTAAAAAGGAGAGTGGCATAGAAGATGGAGACAGAAATTAAAGTGAGACATCCAAAATCCAAGGAATGTGGTAGGAAACTAAGACAATATCTAGACAAATAGTTTCATGAACAAAATATAATCAAATGTCAATCTATCCCCAAGGGTGGAACTGTTGAATTTTCATTATTTCCCTATACTTTCTGAATATTTATAGAAACAATGAAAGTTGATCCAGTGTTTAAAATGTAACACATGCGATGAGCAAAACATACACCAAATACAGTGACACTGTACCAAAAAGAACGAGTTGACATCCTACTATTTCAAGAGGTAGCATCTGCGCAAGAACCAATAGTCCTGAAGGAAGAAATTCAAGATGCACGAAAAGCATTCACCAAAACCTGAGACTCCAGGAATTGATGGAATACTGATCAAATGCTTCAACAAGCTGAGGAAGTGTTTATTCGTCAATGCCAGGAAATATTAAAGATAGCTACTTGATTAAGTGACTAGAAAAGATCCACATTTGTGGCAATTGCAAAGAAAGGTGGTCCAACAGAATGCACACACTACATGTGCAAATAATATTTTGCTGAAAATCATCCAACAGCCGTTGCAGCAATACATTGACAAAGAGCTGCTAGAAACTCCTGATTCAGAGGAGGGTATAGAACAGGTGATATCATTGCTGATGTTAGATGGATCTTTGCTGAAAGCAGGGAATACCAGAAAGATGTTTCCTTGTGTTTTATTGACTATGCAATCACATTTGACTGCATGGATCATCCTTGAGAAAAATGGTAATTCCAGAACATTTCACTGGGTTCATTAGGAACTTTTTTTTTTTGGGGGGGGTGAGGAATCACTGCCCTCTGGGGGTCGTGAAGCTACCCAGCCTTGCTGCTGCTGGACTTGAACTGCCAAGCTAGTAGGCCGCAGTCCCGCACTCAACCACTATGCCACTAGGGCTCAGCCCCATTAGGAACTTTTATATGAATCAAAGGACAGTTATACAGATGGAACAAGGGAATACAGCATAGTTTAAAATCAGGAAAGGTATGCATAAGGGTTGTCTCCTCTCACCATACTCGTTGAGTCTGTGTGCTGAGCAAGTAATCTGTATTATATGAAGAAGAATGTGGCATCAGGATTGGAGGATATCTTGTCAACAATATGAGATATGTATATGACATAACATTGCTTGCTCAAAGTGAGAAATACTTGAAACACTTCTGATGAAATTCAAGGTTTGCAGTCTTCAGTATGGATTATGACCAAAATCCTCACAGGTGACATCATGATAAATGAATAAAAGTTTGAAGTTGTCAAGGATTTTGTCTTGCTTGCATTTAAAATCACTACTCATGGAAGTAATAGGAAAGAAATCAGAAAAGGACTTGCTTGCATTAGGTAAGTCTGCTGCACAAAGCATTTTCAGAATATTGAAAAGGAAGGATGCGACCTTGAGGATTAATATGCTCCTGGCCCAAGCCATGATATTTTCTGCTGTCGCATATGCATGTGAAAGTTGGGCACTAACTAAGGAAGACCACGGAAGAATTGATGCATTTGAGTTATCGTGCTGGAAATGAATATTCAAAATACCAGGATGGGTTTTTTTTTTTTAAAAAAAAAAGACAAATCTATCTGTCTTGGATTAGGATGACCAGTGTGTTCAGCCAGTTTGACTAGAGAAACAAATACAGTGACACTGATGTATCTGTAAGAAAGAACATTATATCAAGAAGTAATGGTTTATAAGGAAAACATCCCCATCCAGTCCATCTCAGGTTCATAAGTTTGATATTAGTCCATAAAGTCCTTCTTCAGACTCATGCAGTCACATGCAATGATGCAAAATGCAGGAATATCACAGGTGAGTGGTTGCAGAGATGTGTGGCTCCAATGGTGGTGGGCGCCTCTCCAGTGCTCTGGCAGCACCTAGGTCTGCCAGGAGGAAGGTGAAGGCAGAGAGAGGGGAGGTTCCCAGGGCCCTCCTTATGAGAGGACCACATCCATAAGTATGCACCCTCAGACTGTGTGACCTGATTGGCAAGTTGAATACCACCCCTACACTTTTATTTTCTGTCTTTTCAAGTTGACAAGAAATTAGGTAACCACCACAGCCAGAGTGTTCCTTAGAGGCAAGAATGGTGAGACTTCAACTTACACACTTTTAATATTATCAGGAGAGATCAGTGCCTGGAGAAAGAAATACAGACTGGTAAAGTAGAGGGCAGGAAAAAGAGAAAGGCCATCGGGGAGACAGACTGAGCCTGTGGCTGCAACAGCCACCTCAAGCTGGGCAGCGCGGGGAAGATGGCAAGCAGTGCTGGACAAAGCTTCAGTCTGCGATGGAGAGCATTGTTCTGGGTTGCAACTGGGTAGAACAGCAACATGAGCAAAGCGCTCGTGGTTGTCCTATCCTTGTGGATGCTCTCTGGGATTAGGGTTGCTGCATGGAAAACATTTGCATCTTTTCTCCTTCCCCTCACTGCCCTCCCACAACTTTCTGGCTAGACCTTAGGCTACAAACCAAATGACTTAGGAATCAATTTTTCCAATGCCTATTCCTACTCCTTCTAGGAGAGCTATTTTTTCCCCCAGATTTAGACTCTTTTAAGAACTTGTCTAGCGACATATATTTATTGAGCAAATGTTCTTTTCCGAGGTCAGCTCTAAGTGCATAAAAAAACTATCATCCTCATTTGTACCTGTGTATGTTTGCTTTTAGCATTTATTTTCTCCATGAGGTTCATTCTCTCACTGCCTGCCTGCCTGAAGAGGGGGATAGGGGTGCTAAAACTAACACTTCCTAGATTTTCACTACCAGCAGCTGCTATCCTCACAATAACCATGTGAAGAGGAAACTCATTCTGAAAGGTTAGGTAATTTGTTCAAGATCACACAGCTGTGAAAGGGCAAAAGATGACAAAGTCTATGTCTTTCCCCTACCATTCCCTGTCACCTCAGAGCAGCATAAAAAAAAAAGTCGAGCTCTTTTTTTCTTGAGACCCAGCCATGTAATCCACTACATTCAGTAATGTGCCCTAATTGAAGAACTGTTCAGATTTTTAAATTCCATCAATTTAAGGATGGTTGCTGTGCTTGTTCAAAATTTTAACTCACACAAACAACAAATCAGCACTATAAATAGCTGCACTCTATTTCCTTTTATTCATTATTTTTCATGGAGATCTCACCAGCCAATACATCAGAAGTTATCATTCTGGAAATTCTACAAGGAGAGCTGAAATACAAAACACCAGGCTTTGTTTATCTAGGGAATAGAGTCCCTTGATGGTGAAGCTAATTAATGTCTTAGATTGTTAACTAAAAGATTGGTGGTTCAAGTTCACCTCCAGAGAAGGATTTGGCCACCTACTTCAGAAAAATCAGCCACTGAGCACACTATGGAACATATTACTACCCACACACAGTGTCGCCATGAGCTAGCCGTGACTGTTAGCCAACACAGGGAGGTCGAAGGCCTCTCAGTCTCTTCAAGCGCTCCTCTTTTATCTGCATTTCCTTTAACTCTCTGCACTCTGCCAAGCTGTTTCTCACCTCAACACTTTGTTCTCATGCTTTTTGTCATCAGTACTCTCCCAGTTGACGGTACTTCCATGTCTGGCTTCTCACAATTCTTCCCATTTTGGTAAAAATTCCTTCCTTTCACAAAGTCTTTCCTTGGTTTTCACCCAGAGAACACCATTGCCAACCCAAATCACTTCCATCAAGATGATGCTGGCTCAGAGTGACCCCAGAGGACAGGGTGGAACTGCCCCTGTGGCTTTCTGAGGCTGTCACGCTTCACTGAGTAGAAAGCCCTGTCTTTCTCCTGAGATGCTGCCGGTGCTTTCAAACTGATGGCCTTGTGCTTTTCAGCTCTGCACATAGTCACTCTTTATTCCACCCACCTGGCAATTCTCTATTCCAAACTCAGCAAACTAACTGAAATCAAATTTGACCCATAGCAACCATATAGGACAGAACACAATTGCCTCTCTGAATTTCTGAGACTGTAAATCAGAGGTTCTCAACCTTCTGAATGCTGTGACTCTTCAGCACAGTTCCTCATGTTGTGGTGACCCCCAACCATAAAACTACTTTCATTGCTACTTCATAAATGTAATTTTGCTACTGTTAAGAATCATAATGTAAATATATGATATGCAGAATGTATTTTCATTGTTACAAATTGAGTATAATTAAAGCATAGTGATTAATTGCAAACAATATGTAATTATATATTGCAAATATTTATCTCTAATAAAGAATGAAATAAATGAAACAAATATTTACCTGTTATCTTTTATTGGGCCCTTTCTCAAAGGCTCTTGGGCAGGGGAGTGGAGGGTCGCATGGCAAGTGGCCAGGAAAGCAGGCTGCGTTCTTTCCACAGCCTTCTCAGGGGGATTCCATAATCGTTGTGGTTGAGCTCCTTGTAGGAGCAGCAGTAGCAGGACAGCACACAGGCCACCCACACCACGGACTGACACGCCGGCGCCGCCGCCCTTCTTCACGTCGATGTACTTCTTTAATATCGACCGGGAACACCCCCTGCCCCCCAGAAAGGCAGGCGCCGGCAGTGCCATCAGGTGAAGGCCCGAGAGCTTGACTTCCAGCAGGCGCTTCTCCTTCGGGGGCACGGCGGACGTCGGTTTTGGTCCTGGGTGACCGTTGTCGAAATAAATGAAATTTTGTTGTGTAGCAGTCTTCACACCGGGTACTAGTAGGTGAGCGTGTCTGCATGTGGGCGGACCTACCTGGAGATGGATGGAGGACCAGTGTCTGGGTTCCTAAGACCATCAGAAATATTCGTTTTCCGATGGTCTTAGGAGACCCTGGTGAAAGGGTCGTTGGAACCCCAAAGGGGTAGCACCTACAAGTTGTGAACCGCTGCTGTGAATCTTTTTGGAAGCAGAAGACCTCAAATGTCTCCCTTGGACCAGCTGGTGGTTTCTAATTGCTGACCTTGGTGTCATAACCCAAAGCATAACCCACTGAGCTGGGTACTATGCTATGAGCTATTATTTCGAATAGCTCATTCACTTATTTGTTCATGTACTGATTGTCTTCTTCCAAGATAAAATAAGCGTCTTAGTTGTTAGGGCCTCCACAGTCAGGAGAGCAATCTCTGATGTGGATAAGGCACTTACAGCTTTGAGTGAGTGGAGGGCATGAGAAACATTGAGTTTCAGAACAGCCAGAAACAGAGTTGGGCTTTGAGATGGAGGCTAATAAAACCCAAACTCTGACGTTAGAAAGCTTGGAAGCAAAGTCTTTTTTAGCTATCTAGCAATCCCCACTTATTTCTTAAGTACCTCCTTTATCATCTCAATTATGGCCTGAATCTGAGAGGCTTCTCTCAGCCACCTGGACCAGAGGATTCATTTTATCTGTGAGCATAAAGACAAAAATCACTACAGCGTTGACGGATGTCTTTAAATTGGAATTGGTAGCTCAGCAAATTCTGTGGTCTTACCTGCCATTATTTTCGTTACTTTGCTTTCAATGTTAAGGATGTAAATCTATCTCAAGGATGGGGTTGTTGGGAATTTTCTCAGGTTTCCTGACTGGACAGCCAGTTCTTTCTGTTATGAAAGTCTTTCACACCACATTTCACAACAAAAAAGAGGTGATTTAAGTCAAAGCGTTACCCAATTACAACATGTGTTCTGTGAACCAACCCCGGCTATCCAGTCACCAGTAATAGGAAGACATGGTGCCAGACGCTGACCTAAATTCTGGCAAAACAGCCAAAGAAAAGGAAGTTGCAGCACAAGCTAGTGTTGCTCCCAAACTTCTTCACTGAATCCCTTGAAGATGGTGTAGTACCCCAATCCAGACATGTCTAAACAATTTCTCTAACAGAGATACACCAGACAACAGGAAAAGAAATGTCAGGTTATGTGTTAGTCCAGGTGGACTAGAGGAAAAAATTCATAGACTCGCATATGGATATAAGGGAATGGTTTATATACAAAAGGAATGGAACACTGAGAAAGCATCCCAATACAGTCCAGTTCAAAGTCACAAATCCGATATTAGCCCATATGCCTGATATCAGTCTATAAAGTCTCTTTCCCAGTCACAAAGTCACAGACCAGTGGCTGCATAATCCGATGCTGGCAGGGGTCTCCCCATGGCTCCTCGCTTCCAGGGCTCAGGGTCTAACAACAGTATCCAGTGTGGTAGTGGCAATGAGCGCTGGCAGGGGTCTCCATGTGGCTTCACCAGGTTCAGAGGTCTGCTTCCATCAGGGTAAGGCTCTGTGGCTTCTCCTCCGGCTTCTCCAGTTCCTTCGATGTTGCTATCTTGTCTTGTCTGTAGTTTGTCATCTTGGAGACTGACTCTCAGAGATTGAGAGAGAAGTCTCTCTTCTCTAATTGGGAAATCCTGCGAGACTTCCCAGAATTCTCAGGAGAAAGCCATGCCCATACAGAGGTCTCATTGGCTACTCAATGACTATCTGCAGATTGACAGCCTAGACTCCACCCCCATATCTCAATCATCAAATTGGCATCATGAATACATGACCGCCACAAATGGTTAAGCCAAAAAACAAAAAACGCAGCCCTGGGGACACTGTTGGGTAAGCAGGGAATCACTAACAGAAAGGTCAGTGAGTCTTTTCTTCCTGGGAAAAAGATGAGAATATCTGTTCTTGTGATGATTTACGGTATTGGAAACCATATTTGGTCCCTGTGAATCAAAATTGACTTGATGATAGCGAATTTGGTTTGGGACGTGGTTATATAAGCTCCAATGTCGTCATAGTTCAGCACTTGATTATTAATTAGAAGGTCTGTACTTGGAACCTACCAGAGGCTCTACAAGATGAGAAATAGTCTCAAAAACCCTAAAGCTGCATCAAACAGACCAAAACTCTTCTTTATGTTCACTCTGAGTCAATATTGATTCAATGACAAGAAGTTTGGCTTTTGTTTTACTATCACAAAGTCAGTAGTTTCAATCCAGTCTCCTTGGGAAAAGATGAGGCCCTCTGTTCCCATAAAGACTTACAGTCTCAGAAACCTTAACATGAGTTTCCTATAACTGCCAATCTATTTGATGGCAGTGGGTTTATCATGTGGTAGAAGAGTAAAGGAAGATGGATTTGGGGATGGTTTGAGGGAATCCCTTGAGTCAAATGCTGAGACTCTGCTTAGCAGCCTAAAAGACATGTATGTGCAGGTTTCTAAAGGTTGACTAACTGTAAGTACTTCCATGTTTGTCCCTAAAATTAGCTATGCCCCATTTTAATAAATGTTTCAGTAAAATAAAGCCTAGGGATTCTTAACTCAGTTCGATGATTTGAAACCACAATATCTAGTGTTATTGAAATCATTAAAAATGTGAAGGTGGGGGGGCTGAGCCTCAGTGGTGTAGTGGTTGTGCACGGGACTGCGGCCCACTGGAATGGAGGTTCAATTCCAGCAGCAGCTCCACAGGAGCAAAGGCTGGGCCTCCTACTCCCACCACCAGAGGGCAGTGATGCCCCCCAAAAATATGAAGGTGGTGTTTCAGAAGCAGGATAATGAGGATTTGGGTCATCTACATAAAATAGAAGCAAGCTTGCCTTGGAATAATTGACAGACTTTACTATCAACACTATACAACCAGCTTTCCTGACTGTTATCCAAACAAGAACAGACTCGTAGATGGAATTTATTAGTATTTCTTTAGAAACTTTGGCTAGCCTCCCATGTGTTATCTGGAGCTGACTCATGTCCTGGTGGTGCCAACAGTAGAAGTTAAACAAGTCTGTCTGCTGATGAGCTACCCACGGCCAGTCAGCCTCGGTCTGACTGGCTTTGCAGCTTGCTGGTAAACATGTAGATTTGAGGAAGACTGGCTTTCAGCCAAGCTGATCTGTTTATCTCCTGAGCTGCCAACCTGCTGGTCCTCCCCAAACCAAATTGCCATCTGAATGCCTCTTCTTTTCTACTTCCTTTCTAGTCCTGATTCCCCATACCAAGTGCTGTCTTCCGCCTCATCATTACATGACTTCTTGACCATCTCTAGTCTATCCTGATTCATATGCCTTGAGTATCTTTTGCTGTTTCCAGCTTCCAAATATTCCTCCAACCTAGAAAGTCTGAGCTGAATCTAGTGTTTCGGTTTTTGCTTTTGCTTTCTGTATTGTCAGAGATAACTGAATACATTTTCCTCCCCCCTTCCCTGCCCCCTGAATTTTAGACATCTTCTTTGGAAGATGTGAATCAGATTATTTGTACAGTGGCCAGGAATATCCATTTTTAACATATATTCCAGGGAATTCTTATGATCAAGCAAGTTTGGGAAATAGCTAAAATCCTCATTGGAATGATAACTGGTATGATGTTGTGACTTTTTTTCTTTAAGTATATTTGCATTTCACATAGCACATCTTTCACAAATGTTGAATGACTGGCCGAATGACTGTTTCCAGCATTGTAGTGCTAAGTAGTACTGTATGAAAGACATTTAGAAAGTATCCTGGGTGACACAATGATGACGCCTCCCAGTCTGTTGTCAACTCTGACTACTGGTGATCCCATGGATGTCAGAGTAGGATGATGGTCTATTGGCTTCTCAAGGCCCACACTTTGGGGAGTAGATATCAAAACCTTTCTTTGAAGAGGCCTTTGGGTAGACTCTGGGCACCAATCTTGGGGTGGCTGAACATTTTAGCAGCTGAGCATTTTAATCATTTGCATTGCTAGGGTCTCTGGAGTTCACCGGGATCATATGAAATATATTTTGGTAGTCTTGGAGCCTTTAAATCAGTTTCCAATCAAGTCACTCAGTGGTGACCAGCACAATTCTTCCTGCATATCATCCCATGAGATGCTGGGAAGAGCTCCATTATAATTATAAGATTTGGTTGTAAGCTTGGTTTCCTCATTCTCTATCTGATAGACATTTGCTAGCTGTAGACTGCCTGGGCTTCAATTTCAGGCTGCTAAATAAGGGCCAGTTAAGGGAATGGAGTTATGCAATGTTAATCTCCTAAAGCCTCGGTAGATGTGAAAAATCATTATGTCTCTTCCCTACTTAACTAATCTAATATTCTACATGCCATGTGATACTCCCTTCCCTTCTCAGGTACATGTTCTATAGGAATGAAGTGGAGGATGGTGGTAGGGGATTGTGTATTAGGAAGAGTAAGGGCCTAAGACTTGTAAGATAGAGACCCATGTATATTTGTATTTTTATTTCAATCTATGCACAAACAATGAAACAATGGGCTCAAGGATAACAACATTATGAGGCTGAAGCAAGGCCAGCCACTGTTTCCTTCAGGAAATAGCTAGCGAATCAGTAAGTTAACAGTAGTTATAGTAGAAGGAAAACCTCCTTTCACTCCACTCAATTTATAAATGGACGAACACTCTGTCTGCAACTATGGACTCAAACAGAGCAACAATTGTGAGGTTGTTTCTGACTCAGGCCGTGTGTCCTTGTACTCGACATAAGGTTAGTACTCGTTGGAACTGACACACCTAACAGCAACAACAACTACATATATGAAAAGGGAGACAGAAGAAAAGGAATTTTGAGAGAAGACTGTTGTATCTGTTTCTCCGGCTGCTGCAGTGGCCTTCTCTGGGCCAATTACTATTACTGTTCATAGATTTTTTGACTTCTTCCTTCTTTCATTTGCATACCCACTCTACAAATATTTGTTGAGAAGGCAGAGTTCTACTGGTATGCCCCTCTATGTAATTCCATATCCAGGCTTTGCGTTTTTCAGTTGGTAAGCTTTCATTTTCTTAAACAAATGAGCAGCTGTTCTGATTTTCCTGCTTAGCATTTCATACCCAGAAGCACTTGTTCTTTCAGCTGAACTCTCCTTTATGATCTATATTCACTGTATCGCATATCTTAGGTATTTGAATTGCTATAATCTGACTAGAAAGTTTCTTTGTCACTGTTTTAAAACATTTTTAGCTGTAAGTTGGGCAAAAGTTTTTATGGAACATCAATTTTCCAGTCAAGAATTAAATATGTTGTTTTATGTTATTGATTGCAATCCTCACAATGGAGCATCCTTCATCCCATGTCTTCCCTGTGTTTCTCTTTTTACTCCTCCTCCTTTCATAACATTTCACGAACACTGTTCCTGGGCAAATGCTACCCTTTTTATCAAACCTATTTGAATGTTCCAGGAAGTGCAAGCCTCTCTACTGCTATTATTCACCATATAGGATTGTCTTCTGTTTAGTTAAAAAGTGAGTCAGAATAGGGAGGATTCAGTTCCAGGTCTGAAAGATGACTAAGGCCCTTAGTCTTGGGGATTCCTTCAGACTTAATCTTGTTCATTATTTTGAATTTTGGCTCCCATTTCTCCCACTCAATCCAGACCTTTTCAAATGATTCCATTAACAGTGGCTGGTAATGGTGGATGGAAATTATTCAGTTGTTCTTGTCTCAAGGTCTCAAAGGGTTGAGGTTCTATAATTATTGTCCAACATCTAGGCCTTTCTTCTTCCCTTCTTGCTTAGAAGGAGTTCAATAGTTGCACCTAAGAGAACCATTCACAAACTTTTCAGACCTCAGTTGGAACTCACTGTTCAGTAGGATACAGAACATTTTGTGTGTGTGCTGTGTTATGTCAATTTACTTTGATGTCTCCTGAGGCTATGGTTCAGTAATTCATTCTCTCAAGGTGTTTTATTGTGGTGAAGAAGGTTTCCTGATGTATTTGTAGCATCTGTAAATGCACGTGTAAAATGATTTGATAGAAAATATATGTTCTATCAGACATATATATGTGGGTATAGTACTATTCCCCTTCCTCTAGCTGTTCATCTTGTGAGTCTATCTGTACATCACTCTGACTATTATTAGATACAAGGGTGTACATTTAATAGTTTTTACTTTTGTGGCCTCCTCGGAGTGTCTTCCTCAATCATTCATTTATAATCTCCTCATTCTTGAATATTTCCTTCCCTGTCACCCAAATTGATATGCACTTACCCTCTCATGAATGATTCACATAGCCTTCCCTCCCAGCTGGGGTAATTATCAAACAATATTGCTTTTGCTGTGAAAATCTTTTCTTGACTTTTTATATTAGTGGTTTCATAGAATATTTGCCCTTTTATGATTGACTTATTTCATTCATCATAATGTCCTCCAGTTTCAGCCATGGTGTGAGTGTTTTGCAGATTCATTGTTATTTTTAATTGTTATACAGCATTCCATTTCTTTATACATTCTTCTGTTGGTATGTATTTATGTTCTTTCCCTCTTTTTGCAGCTTTGAATGGTGATGTAATGAACATTGATGTACAAAGGTCTACTGGTGTCCAATCTCTCATTTCTTTGGACATTTAGCTAGTAGAGGGGTTGATGAATCATGTAATATCTCTATTTGGAAATACAAATATTTTCAACTTTATGTGGAAACACCTATTATTTTCCACAGTGATTGTACTATTTAATAATCCTACTAATTGTGTGTAAAGATTCCAGTCATTTCACACCATTACCAATATTTGCTATTTTCTATTATTTTATTTTTTAAACATTAATAATAATACTGGGATGACATGATATTCCATTATTCTTTTGATTTACATCTCTCTAAAAATAATCTATAAGTGTTTTTTCATGTGTTTTTTGGCTAACTGATATGTCCTGTGGTGAAGTCCATGCCTCCTACCTATTTCCATGTGGGATTGTTTGTTATAAAGTTGTGTTATTATGTAATTGAAGTTTTCTACACATTTTAAAGATTAGTACTGGATTCCTTGTGTTTCCAGTTCCTGTCTGTACCAGTGTATATTCTCTGGTCCAGCTGGTTTTGTAAGGTAGAATTGGGATCATGATAGTTGGGTGGGAGTCGGGGGAGAGGAAGCATTTAAGAACTAGAGGAATATTATATGTTTTATCATTGCTATACTGCACCCTGACAGGCTCATCTCCCTGAGATCCTTCTGTGAGGAGATGTCCAGTTGCCTACAGGTCCCCACTCTGCACTCCCCTCGTTAACAAATATATGATTTTTTGTTCTGTGATGCCTGATACCTGATCCCTTCCACACCTCATGATCACACAAGCTACTGTGCTTCTTCTATGTAGGCTTTGTTGCTTCTCAGCTATATGGCCGCTTGTTTATCCTCAAGCCTTTAAGGGCCCAGACTCTATGGGGCCATTTGATAGCTGGGCACCATCAGCTTTCTTTACCACCTTTGCTTATGCCCCTATGCTAATGGTGAGAAAGGTGATACCAGGAGGATGGAGGGTGGGAGGGGAAGGAAGGGGACACAGATTGCAAGAATCTATATATAACAGCCTCCATCGGGGAAAGACAGCAGAGAAGTTGGTGAAGGAAGATGTCTGACAATGTAATATATGACAAAATAATAATAATTTATAAATTATCAAGGGTTCATGAGGAATGGGGGAGTGGGAAGAGAGGGGGGAAATGAGGATCAGATACCAGGAGCTTAAACAGAAAGCAAGTGTTTTGGAATGATGAAGGAAACAAATGTACAAAGAGCCTCCAATAAAATGATTTAATAAATCTTTTTTTAAAGATTAGTACCTTGTTCAATATTGCCAAGCACTGCCCCCAAAACTATAGTTACTATTTGTACTCTTTTGATATACAGTAGTATTTAAGTTTCAAAATATCTCAGTCATCAAATTTACTGTTTATTGTGTGTGTGTTTTTGTTATATTTGATAGCTTATTCATACTCTAGATTGGTGATATTAATTTTACATCTACTTTTTCTTTAATTATTTTAATAATTTTAGTTTGACATTTAGGTTTTAGATTCATATTAACTTACTGTTTTGTCCATGATGTGAGGCATGAATATTATTTCACTTTTCTGAAAAACTGTATACATTTTTTCAAGCACATGTGTCAAAGACTATCTCTTCTCCATTTAATGTCTCAGTCCTGAAAATAACCCCAAAGCAGATGCAGCAACATATCAACATATCAACAGGTGGCTGCCAAAATTTCAAGTCAGATTGAAAGGAAAGGATTATTAATGTTAATATCAGATAGATTGTGGCTGTAAGCAGAGACTACTAGAAAATGTTTACTTGACTATGCAAAGATAGTTGACTGTCATAACAAATTCTTGTTTGACATTGTAAAGAATGAGTATTCCAGAAGACTTAATTGTGTTCATATAGAACCTATTCATGGAACAAGAGACAGTTATTTAAATAGGGCAATGAGATACTACATGGATTCAAAACAGAAAAGATATGTGCTGGGTTGTTTTCTATCACCATACTTATGCAATCTGTATACTGAGCAAATTATCCTGGAAGGTAATTAATTGATGAACATGTCATCAGAGTTGGAGAAAAGTTTATTAACAAGCTTTGATATGCAGATGAGATAACCTTTATTGTTTAATTGAAAAAGACTTTGAAAAAGTTTGCATTAAAACTCAATGTAGTGCTGATCCCCGGTGGTGTAAGTGGTTGAGTGCGGGACTGCAGCCCGCAGGCTTGGCGGTTCAAATCCAGCGGTAGCTCTCAGGAGCTACCATGCCCAGCAGAGGCTGGGATGCACCCCCCCCCCACCCCGCCAAAAAAACACAGCTCAATGTAAAGAGAACAAATATCCTCAAAACAGGAAAAGAGACAACATCATGGTAAATTATGAAATGATTGAAGTTGTCAAAGATTTCATTTTACTTGGATCTACATCCACAATCAACATTTGTGGAAGAAGCTGTCAGCAATCAATAGATATATTGTATTAGGCAAGTATTCTATGCAAAAAACTTTTAGAAATATTAAATAGCAAAGAAGTCACTTTTAGAACTAGGTATGTGTGAAATAAGCCATCACATTTTCGACTACCTCATATGAATGTGAAAACTGAAGACTGAAGAACAACTGATGTATTTGAATTAAGGTATTGGTAAGCAATATGGACAATACTATGGAGTGCTAGAAGAACAAGTAAATATGTGTTGGAGGAAGTACAGCCAAAATGCTACTTAGAAGCAAGGATGATGAGACATTGTCTCACATATTTTGAACATGTTATCAGGAGGGACTACCATGCTTGGTAAAGTAAGGCAGTAACAATAAGGAGGAAAATTCTGGATTGCATGCTGTGTTAGTCAGGGTTGATTAGAGAAATAAACTTCTTAGACACTCATATGTAATATAAGAAAGAGTTTTATATAAAAGAGCAATTATGTATTGAGAAAACATCCTAGTCCAGTCCAGATCAGATCCATAAGTCTGATATTAGATCGTATGTCTGATACAAATCTATAAAAACCTCTTCAGACTCATGAAACACATACAATGTCACCAAATGCAGAAAGATCACAGACTAGTGGGTGGAAAGTCTTGTGGCGGTATAAGCATTTCAGTGTTGGCATAGGTCTCTACTTGCCGCCTCAGGCTAAGGGCACTAGTGTAGCACCATGTGTCTTCTGAGTTGGAATATCTCCCAAGAAGTGTGCCTATTTATCTCTGTGATGCCTCCAAATGAGGTCATCAAGCTGTGACGTGATTGACAGGATAAACTCCACCTCTTCACTCAAATCTCCAATTGACAAGAGACTGTGTAACTACCACAGATGTGTTGGCACAGTCCTGCAACTATGGGTTCAAAATATAAAAGTTGGACAATCAATAAACAAAACCTGACAAGAATCAATAATTTCTGGTGCTGGCGAAGGTGATTGAAAGTATCATGGACTGTCTAAAAAACAAACAACTCTCTCTTGAAAGAGAGAGCTCCTTAGAAGCAAAATGGCAAGACTTTATCTCATGTACATTGGACACCATGACTGGTGTCTAAACAATAGGCTCAAACAGTGGATTCAAGCACGACAATAGTTGTAAAGATGGTGCAAAGTGATTGGATAAGGGGCATTATTGACCAACACGGAATCAACCTAAAGTGATAATTGCATCTGAGAATTCAAATGCATTATTGAAGTTATCTGGAAGGGTTTAATTTCTGCTGCAATAAAGCTTTCTTCTATGAAGATGACCTGTGTTATTTTTCTTTCTTCCTTACCCTAGTACTGATAGCATATCATTGTTAACAATACCTTGACCTTCAAACTGGGTGATAACCCTCTTGAAGACAAAATAAGCAACACTCCCCAAGTCTCCTTTTTAAAATTTTCTTCCATAAGTTAAACTGCTTTGGGGAGTGTTATTACTCTTTAAGTACATTTGGTCGGTGGTAGCCACAGAGGACCTCATAGAACTGTTGCAGTATAAGAAAAGAGGGCTGGTCTTTTAGTTGTTGAAAAACAGGAAGTTCAAGGAAGGTGCAGAAGAGAAGTCTGCACATTATATCTGTCTGGAGTCATATTTGACTCATGATTGAAACAACAAAATGACACATTCGACCATCCCAGATTCAGCTAACATTTATTGAACACCCTTATGGATTTATATCCTATTATATGGATGCTTCATGTATTTTAGTTAAAGTGTTATTTATATAATAGTGAAAATGAATTCCATAGAAAGCAAAGATTTACCTGAGGTTGCATATTTGTATTTCTGAGTGCTACACATGACTAGCATGCTTTCCTGATCCAAAGGTTGGAAGTAGGAATCTGCACATAAGCATCTTGGAAGAACAGTCTAGCAATCTCCTTCTACTGTCTCAGACATGGGAAACTCTACAGAGCACAGCTCTACATTAAGACACGAGGGCGCACCAAGAATCAGTTAGCTTGATGGCACTCGTTATACATTGTTAGCGAGAAGTTAAATCAAAGGCATCTGATTTCAGTGCAATTCATTTGTTTTTTGCTTCTCTCTTTAAGTGTTCTTTAATGTGATTTGTTTCCTCCACTGATACAAACCCTGTCAATCTCACCAGGAACTGCTCTTTATTAGCCTATAGACTTTTGAGAATAGAATCACATTTTTTTTCATTTGATAATCTTAATGGACTCAAAGAATGAGAGAAACATTCTTGATCATTTAGTAAGCTTGGCACATAAGGAAGATAATCTACTTAAGTCAGAGCAAGAGGTTTTTATTACTCATAATGAAGACTATATAGATACACATATAGCAGGACAACAAGGAGCCCTTGGAGTTCTGTGAGTTAGGTTTTGAAGTGCTAACCACAAGGTCAATAGTTCAAAACCACTAGTAGCTCCTCAGGAGAAAAATAAGGACTTCAGTTCTTGTAAAGATTTACAAATTGAAGTTGGTTTGAGTGGGACATCATCAACAAGAAGTAAAAGTTTATGTTTCTTCAAAATATGAGGCATTCTGGACGACAAAATAATTCATAATATTTCTTGAAACCTCTTTTTTCCATAGCTGAGTATCTCAAAGAGATTAATTTGAGAATTGCTTTTAAGTGCATGTCTTGAACTCATCCTCTTCATATTTGAGGCGTCTTGAAGACATCCTCTTTATAATTTGAGGCTGACCATGCTAATTCTATAAGCCTTCTCTCTTAAGATCCCAGTGCTATAACAGAAAAAATGCCCAGGTGGTGTAGTGGGTGAAAAAGGTGAGCTGCTACCAGAAAGGTGGGTGGGTGAAACCCACCAGTTGCTTCACATGGAAAGAAAGAGCAGCCTTGAAATCTCAAAAACCCTGAGGAGCACTTCTACTCTGTTCAATGGGGATCTAATGAGTGGGAATCTATTGCTATAGAAAGAGGTTTAGCAATAGCAAAAACATTAGAAGTGAATGGATTTCAAATTCAAATAACAGGTGTTTGTTTCAGAGTTTGAGGCTAGAAGTCCAAATCAAGGCACTGATTGGAAAGAGTTTGTCTGAGGAATTCCTTGGACTTCCATGATCCTCCTTGGCATATGTCTTTCCCCTTGCATGTGTCTATGTCTATTTTACTCTTTTTATAAGACAGTCTTTAGAAATAAATAGATACAACCCACCACATTTTAGTATGATCTCAGTAACATAACAAAAGGAAACCAAGATTTCCAAACAGAGTTATATACAAGTACAGGGGTTAGAGTTTGCACGAAATCTGGGGTAAGGGTCAGGAACACAATTTAATCCACAGCACATCTACGTTGTTGTTGTTGCTGCTGTTGTTACATAGTGTCTAGTCAGTTCCAACTGATTGCAACTCAATGAACAACAAAACAAACTCTGCTCAGTCCTGCACTTACACAGAATTGTCATGTTTGAACCCAATGTTCCGGTCAGTCTATAAATTCATCTCATTGTGGGTCTTCTTCTTTTAGTCGATGACTCTACCAATTATGGTGTCATTTTCCAGTTAAAAAATCTAACTGGACTCACAGGACATAGTTTGCAGGAAAAGCTGCTATGCTTTCTTCGTTGTCCAAGAAAGTCTGCGCCCAGTTGGCTGGGCCAGGAGAGGGTTCAGTAGGAAGGACATCAAGCTTAGTAAACTAGTTGACACCTAATGGCCTTAGACCCTTGGTGACCCTTTGTGTGTTGTCAGAGAAGCACTGAGCTCCATAGAGTCTTCAGGGAGTCTGGAAGTGATATTTTGGAAGGAAATTGCTAGGTCTTTCAGCACAGGTGCCTTCAAGTGAACTTGAACCTCTGAGATTTTGGCTAATAGCTGAACTAGTAACCACTTGGCCACACATGGATGGTATTAAAAACAAAAACAACAGCTGTCTTCAGGTACATTCAAACATAGTGTCCCAAAAGAACAGAGCACAACTATTCCCTGGGGTTCCCATGGTGACAGCTTCATCTTTCTCTCATTTGGCAACAGTTCCCAATCAAATATGGTTGACAAGAAGCGGATTATTTGGGGTTTCAAGTTTTTGTAAACTAACTGAAACACACTCCATTAGCGCTGGATAAGCCCACTGGCTGTGAGAAGTTCCTGCTCAACTGTGTTCATAAAGGAGCAATCTAGGAATCTACCTTCCGGGCTTACAAAGGTTGAGAACACTGACAATATTTCTCCAAATGGCAGCTTTGCAGCACCAGTTCAACATTCTTTTCCATAGCGCTCATGTCTCTCATTGCTTTCCATGCTGTAAAAGTCAAATGAGACACTTTTAAATGATTTCAGTTGCCTTAGAAAGAGAAATATTATCCACAGTAACAAAAATCATCAAATTTTATTATGCACAAGTTAGTGCTATGTATTTCAGAGTTTTATTTTAAAGGATATCATTTAGTAAAATGAGACAGCTTTTCCTTGACTTGGAAGTTTCTATTGTCAAAACATATTACCAAGAAAGTATAATACATTGTAAAATCAGGAGGAACTGCAACTCAGCTCTATTTTGACTTTATTTATAAAAAACAAATTAATAGCAAATGAATAAAACTTTTGAACCATTATGTGAGTAATAATACTAAACAAAACAACTAATAAAACAGCAGCATCCAAACAGCTGTTTAAGAAGATCCAGTGATATTTCATCCATTGTCAAACTTGGCATTTCAGCAGAATAAAGAACAAAGTAAATATTTATTGATTCATGTGAGAACACTGAAAATTCCTCCTTTATAAGTAGAATAAGAAAATAAACCATGATTTATAAAAACCCTGGCTAACTAAATCAGCTAATGGGTCTATTCAAAAAATTCTTATCATGTAAACTGTGAACTGACAATTATAATTGAAAATTACCAGTTTCTCTATGAATTTAATATACATATAGTTAACCACCTGCTTGACTGTTATGCAGAGCCATTTAGATGTGCAAATGGATGTACAAATGTTTTAAGGCTTTGAACCAAACACATTAATTGCCAGGCTGTGTTAATGGAAGCATGTAGAATGGATGGCTCCATTTTTCTGTAATAAATATAAAAATTCCCTGGGCTTCAGCATCTACAGTCTAAGAACAAGTTGAGACCTTTTATAGGATAAGCACATATGGGAGATCAGGCTCTCTCTTTTTTTTATTTTTCACACTGTTGCAGAGTAGCTTCCAGTCACCAGCTACTGAGCAAACTGGAATGGAATGGGTCTCTGACAGGCTTGTTTTCCCTCCTGTCTCCGAAACTGGCAGAATACTAGCTATCCTCCAGATGCGATCCTGGGGAGGCCAAGGTTTCCTCTTCTATATCACTGGAAATAGGTGAAAAAGAGAAGACCAAAAAACCTTACAACAGCTCTATTTTTTACAAGTCCCCTGGTGACATGTTGGTTAAGCACTTGACAGCTAACTGAAAGGCTGGTTTGAACTTCCCCAGCTGCTTCATAATAGAAAGATCTGAGGATCTGTTTCTGTAAAGATTATCGTCAAGGAAGCCCAATTAGTTCTGCTTTGTTTAATTGAATGGTGATGAGTTGGATCTGGTTTGATGACATCCAACAATATCAGAACCATATTTTATGTCTGTTCTGTTCAGTAGGTAGCGAAATGCTTAAGAATTCAGTTAGGATAACTGTAGTGTCAGGAGTGAGACTAGATATCAAGTTCAAAGCAAACCCATGGACCATATTAGTACCCAGTTCCTTCTTATAGGAGCAAGTAACCTTGTATTATCCTATGTCATGAGAATCTCACTGGATTTCCTTTGGATCTGTCCTAAGCAGGTGGTGACTCCAGTTCTCAAATCTTCTTCCTCCTCGGCAGAATACATAAGCCCCATGTTCCTTTGCTGCAGTGATTTCAAACATGCACACTGAGGAAAGCCTACAGAAGTTTGTGTGATTCTCTGCTCTGACTAAACAGGCACCATTGGTCAGAACTCAATGGCCACTGAGAGGGAGAAACTTTGTGATCAGGTATAGCTCTCTGATAGCTGGAGGCTCACCCCCTTCTTCATCACAGAGAAAACATGATTCTCTGATCATAATGATACAGTTGTAAGGGGATTCTAACTAGACCTTAAGTTGGGGCTCAGTGATGTTTGTAGATACCTGGAATACTGTATGAGACTTTACAAATTATGATCCAAGGGCTTATCCTAAGGCAAGGGGAGATCAAATAAAGGCAAAAATGGTCTGCTATCAGAAACAGGAAGCCCCGTGCTAACTATCCATGTCTGAGTCTTACGTAGAGAGACACCAATGAGTTAAAAAAAGTCCAAGCTTATCAGCCGGTTGGAACCTAGAAATGGTTTCTGAGGCTCCTCTCTCAAAATAAGCAAAATTATGATTTGCCACTTTGGAAATATCAGCCACAGCCTTGATTTTCAAGCCTTCCATGCCTTATTGGTGATGCTGCACAAATAAACAGATTCACTGCCATCAAGTTGATGTTGACACATATTGACCTTATAACACAGGGTAGAACTGTCCCTGTGAGTTTCCAAGACTGGAACATTTTATGGGAGTAGATGGGGCAGTGAAAATGGACTGATTGATTTGTGGAATAGTTGGAGTTAAGGGAAGAACTTGGCAATAAACTGAGACTTACCAAGGTGCTGAGGTAAGAGTGTGTAATAAATATATATTAGCTTTAATGGGACCCAATTCACCACCAGAGGCAGACTGAGGGTACCTAGAATATCCAGGTCTGATGGTTAGAGTCTAAGCCAAATAGACACTGTATCAATCAGATTAAAGCCTAATGACACCTCCTTGGGTGTGTGGCCTTTTGTCTAAGAGAGAAGTCCTAAACACAGTTGAGTTCTCTTTGGCCCTTCTCTTTCTGTTGCAGCTGGATCCTGTATCTGGTTCGTCAAGTAAATCTATGCACAGAACTTAAGAAAAGAGAGCGGATAACATGCAGAGGCATAGCCTGTGGTCTAGAGTGTTCCCTGAGCCCTGGAGCCCTGTGGTTAGCCCAGAGCAGATAGGGATCCCCACAGCAAAGCTGGTCTTCAGAGGATAACAACCCAAATCCCTGAGCACTACACACTCAATCCATGTTTGTTTCATTGATTTCTGGCCAGAAATGGCACATGGGGCTTTGGCTTAACAAGGGAATTTGGGTGTTGGATGATCAAGCAAAGTAAAGAATTGCAATTAGTGTCTGAGAACATAGCATGTCAATCATTCTGGCACTGAGAGAGTTTGGGAACGTGGGTTTCTGTTTGCTAAAACTGGCAAGTCCTGGGTAGATTAGGGTAAGTTGGTCACTCGAGGAGAGAGCAGACATCCATACTTTGGGGAAGAGAAAATTTATCTTCACAATTATTTGTATATTGTTATCAATTTCAGTCATTACAAATCAGACGTGGAAAAACAAAAAGGAGAATGTTCTATTGTGATTATGGCTGACCTACAACCAAATGGCTGTTGTTATTGAACTGACTTAGATGTGTGGCAATCGAAGCATCTTAGCCCCAAACCTTCTCTCTGGGCTTTCCTTTAGAAGTAGATTGCGTGGTTTCTTTCCAAGGAGCCTCTTAATACACCTGAAGCTTTAAACTTTTGGCTCACAACTGTGTGTGTTCACTCTTTGTATCACCCAGGTACTTTATCCATGTGTTATATTTTGCAACAATTTCCATTGGTTCTTGCTTCCTGGCATGGGAAGAATTCACATGGCAGAAAGACAATAGTAAATCAAAGTAAGCTATTATGAAGCAAAGCAGAGTTCTCACAGACAAAAGCAATCCATCTACAGAGAAAGAGATAATGAAGGAGGGTGGAAACGGACCACAAATGGATCACTTTATGTACATTTCTTCCCAGACCAACCTCCTCTCATATGCACTTGGAGGG
The DNA here is from genome assembly GCA_004026705.1 of Nesogale talazaci. Classification (NCBI taxonomy): domain Eukaryota; kingdom Metazoa; phylum Chordata; class Mammalia; order Afrosoricida; family Tenrecidae; genus Nesogale; species Nesogale talazaci. The sequence continues at coordinate 34,287 of PVJH01009734.1, read as the reverse complement.
CCTGGTTTTGGGTGTCAGTGAGCTCTTAACGGATGCACTCAAGCGTATGTGTGAAGCAAAGTTTCTGGGCCCTACCACACATGCTCAGGTTTTGAGTGGGCATAAGTGTGTATGTGCATGTGTGAGGGAGGGAAGGAGGGAGGGAGGGAGAGAGAGAGAGAGAGAGAGAGAGAGAGAGAGAGAGAGAGAGAGAGAGAGAGAAAGAGAGAGAGAGAAAGAGAGAGGTGTAACTGCACCTATTTTTCCCCAGAGTCTTCTAGAGCATGCCTGATCTCTTAGAAAGGTCACTTTTCCTTATGGGCGTAGCTAACTATTCCTCTGCTGACTGCTATAGTTTCCTCTGGTCAACATTTATCTAAAAGGGCCATAATGTTGAATTAAGGACAAAATAATAAACGCTGAGAGTCTCTGCTTTCCCCTGTTTATTCCGACCTTCTCTAAGATACAAGTTCTCTAAGATATTTAGTGTTTGATCTATCCTCTTCTAATCAATACTGTAGATTAGGCTGCGTTTCCTAGAGAAGCTAACCAAGACATATATGTCCTGAAAGAGAGTTGATTTCAGGAAGTTGATATCAGTATTTCAAGGGCTGAGCCCTGGTGGCGTACTGGTTGAGTGTGGGACTGCGGCCCACTGGCTTGGTGGTTCAAATCCAGCAGCAGTTCTCAGGAGCAAGGCTGGGTAGTTCCCACAACCACCAGAGGGCAGTGATGCCCCCCCCCCCAAAAAAAAAACTGTATTTGAAGACTCTGGCTCACAGCACCATAGCGAGGCTAATGCAGTTCAGCTCACGTCTGTGGTCGGACGAGGGACTGCAGACATTTGCTGGCTCCCACAGCTGCCAGGCCAAAGGGCCGAGGAACAGGAAGGGCAAGGCTGTCTGGGGCAGCAGTTGTTGCAGCAGTAGTTCATACAGAGTGCACACTAACAAGAAAGAAGGATGAACACACCTCCTCCTACTCTCCCCCACTCCCCCATTTTAGAACATTTCATTCACTCTTATTTTCATTAGTATTCTTTCCCCATTCCCCCTCAGCTGTCTCTGCCATAACATTATCAGGAAGAAGTACTCAATACTCATTACTAGCTGTTTAGTTTCAAATAGCCTGAATTTCACGTAAAGAAAATTATATAAAACAACAATAAAAAAACAAAATAAAGTGCAGAAAAATCTGCTCTTCTTGTTGTTGTTAGGTGCCAGTCGGTCAGTTGGTCCCAACTCACAGTGACCCTATGAGAAACAAAATGAAACACTGCCTGGTCCTACGCCAGTCTCTTAATTGTTCTTGTGGTGGCATGTCCCTGGGCATGAAATTCAGGGAACTAAGTTTACTGATCCACAGAGTGTAAGCTGGATGCCTTCTGGTTGAGACCATAACCAGAAGGATTGGTAGGCTCTTTGAGCATCTACTAGCAAAAAATCCCTGAAAGAACTCTGTAACATGCTCTCATGAACGACTCTATTTTGAGCATCTGTCATTTGCATTAGAACCCTTAATTGCCTGAACAAATCCTTTAATCATGAACATAGTCTGTATGTTTGGTATAGACATTGCAAAGGATATTAGAACTTAGATTTAATACAGAGAATACTAGTGAAAACAACAAAAAAGAGGTTCATCTGTATTTTGTTTACTATGCAAAGGCCTGGAACTGTTGTGTAACCATAACTTGTTAAAAATATTGCCAATAAGGGCTGAGCCCCGGTGGTGTAAGTGGTTGAGTGCAGGACTGCGGCCCGCGGTTTTGGCGGTTTGGATCCAGCGGCTGCTCTCAGGAGCGGCACTGGGTGGCACCCACAACACCAGAGGCAGTGATGCCCACAAAAAAAAATATTGCCAATAATGGGAATTATGGAATATCTAATTGTGCTCAGCCCACGATGAGTCAGATCTAACACAAGGGCAGTGAGTACAATATGTATACAGACCAAGAGGCAGTCATTTGAACAGATTAAAAGAAAAGTGCATGTTTTAAAGTTAGAAAAGTTATAGTCAGGATTATATCATTTCACAGAGTTTTCCCATTTATTTGGTAAACAAATAACCCGAGAAGCTGAACTATGCAAAGGGTAGTACATCAGTAGATACGGAGATGTTTTATGCTGAATTCAAGTGGAATTTAAGTACTTGTTGATGAGATCAAACATTTCAGTACATATCAACATAAAGACAAGTATCCTTACAATTGTACTGATATGTGACATAATGGTGAGAACAAAAGATCAAAGTGGTCAGAGCTTGTATTTTACTTGGTTCCACAATCAACACACATGAAGGTTGCAGAGAAGAAATCAAATGGCCTATTGTATTTGGGAGATGATATGCAAGAATTCTTTCAAGTGTTAAAACATAAAGATACCACCTTGAGGACTAAGATGTACCCGACCCAATCCATGGAATTTTCACTGGTTTCATATGTGTTTTAAAATTGAACAATGAATAAGGAAATCCAAAGATGAATAGATGTGCAGGAACTATAATTTGGGGGAAATATTTTTATCATGGATTACCAGAAGAATGAACACACCTGTCTGTGGAGGAGTACAACCAGAAGAATGAACACACCTGTCTGTGGAAGAGTACAACCAGAAGAATGAACACACATATCTGGGGAGGGGTACAACCAGAAGAATGAACACACCTGTCTGTGGAAGAGTACAACCAGAAGAATGAACACACATGTCTGGGGAGGGGTACAACCAGAAGAATGAACACTCCTGTCTGGAGAGGAATACAACCAGTGGTCAGGGCTTGTTTCACTTACTTCTGGCATGTTCAACAGGACCATTCTCTGGAAAAGAACAACATTCTCAGTGAATTAGACAGTCAGTGCAGAAGGAAGACCCTCAATGGGTTCAAGCATCACAATGATTGTGAGGCTGGTTCAAGAACCACAGGGTTTTGTTCTGTTTAGACAGGGTAGCTATGAGGCAGGCTGACTGAAAAGTACCTAGCAACAACGTCAAATAAAGTACAGAACATTGGAGCTTTTTATCCTAGTGTTGGACTCTTCCTATTTATTTGCATCCACAAACTTCTTCAATATGCTTTAATTTAGAGGGGAAACAATTTATAAGTATGCTTAAGTTTCTGCATTGCTTTTCCCAGTCTCAGCTTTCCTGTCACTATTGGAGCGCGACTGTCAGAAAGCTCTGAAAGAATGTACACTCAGTGCCCTCACATGCCATCAGACCTGCCTTTGTCATTCAATCTTAGGAGTTTCTTTCTGTTGATATACTTTAGTGATTTATAGTGAGGTGTGTATAATGAAATAAGGAAATATTTTGTTGACAATCTTCTCATTCTCTGATTATTCCCCAACAACACACACAGTATCCAACTAGTTAGTTGGTTGCTTCCAACTGGTGGAGGTCACATGTGTCTCAGAGTAGAATTGTTCCATAAGGTTTTCAGCAACTGATTTTTCACTAACAAGTCTTTCTTCCCAAGAATTCCCGGGTTGACTTGGGCCTCCAATCTTTCAATTAGCATTATAGATATGTTAATAATTTCTACATCTCATGAAAGACTCCACACTAATACATAGGCTACCTAAAATTAGTCTGTTTGTATTTTTTCTCGTATTAGGGTGAGTTGAGCTGATAATGGGCTCTCTCTTGCCCTTCACATGAAGGGTCTAGTCAAAGCGCAGAGCCTCCATGTGTGAGTGTGTCTTGTTACAAGGGACTCAGTGTCATTGAGGTGATTCTTGCTCATAACAAGTCAATAGAGCCGAAAAGAACTGTCTCTGTGGATTACCAAGATTTTAAAGCTTCATGGAAGTAGAGAGCCCTCGCAGAACAGCTCATGTTTCAAACCCCTCATCTTGCAGTTAGCAGCTCAAAGCCTAATCCACTAATCATATACCATAAACTTATATACTCTGCTTGAATCCACAAATAAATAGGTCCATGCAAATATGACTTTTCCACCAATGGCTAATGCAAAAAGGAAATCATCTATTAAATACTAGCCATATGTATTTTTAGTGAATGCTGAAATCTATAATTCAAACCCAAATAAAAATATATCATCTTCATGTCATGCTTTAGTTAATCCATATCAGTAAAGAAAATAGTAATCAGTAAATGGGTGAGTTGTTATTAATATGCTACTGTTTCTTTTGTTGTTGTTACAATCTTATTTATGCACATCCATTATGTTGTAGCTTTATGTATGTTTAGTAGAATAAAGCATCACCTGGTCCTGTGCCATATTCTTGATCACTAGTATAATTGAGTCTACTGTTGTGGCTATTGTGTGTGTGAAGACATAGGAAACTATACTGAATATTTCTTATTCAACAGCTTTGCTACAGCTTTAATAGTTCCTGAAAAGGAACTAAGGTTTATGAAAAAGAGAGACTATCTCATTTTTTTCTGATGTTCTACCAAAATGTCCTTTATCCTGTGATTGGTTCATCTTGATGAAGTATCTAATAAAATGAGCTGAAACCTCACGACTCTTCATGTTTAAGAAATGTTCTGATTGTGTTTCTTCTAGATTCATCTGCTTATTGTTTTGTATCTTATTAACACAGTCATTATTTTGGTCTGGAACATTTATCTTATAGTCATTAAATACAAACATGGAATTAAGATATTGTTGGGAGCTAACAATCATAAATATATATTTGAATAAGAGAGGGAATTACTGTTCTCTGTTCATTTAATATTAGTTTTTGTACTCCTTGTTAGTCTTATACTGTTGGAAGACAGATTGATCCAAAGCTGATGAAAAATAAAGCTTCTCTTTCAGTAAATTTCTGTTAAAATAGAAATGACTTCTCTGCTTCTTCCCTCTGTAACAGGGCTTACATTCTTCCCTAAATATACTAGACACGGGTCTGGAATTACAATAGATTGACAAAATAATGGTAGCAATGGGCTCAAATACAGGACTGGTCGCGAGGATGGCACAGGCTGGGCAGTGTTTTGTTTTGTTGTATAAATCGTATCTGTGTCAGAGCTGTCTAGATAGCAACAATTAACAGTAATAATAGTATGAGAGGGTAGCCCCAAACACCCAGAGTTGCGCTGGTTGGAGTGGAGTTTTCCTAGTCTGCATTTTTCCCAAGAAGAGAGCATCCAGCAACACTCCAAGTTGCGCACCCAGTGTTATTGCCTAGGAGGCTCACTCTGCACACAGGAGCAAATGGAGGGGGAAGAAAAGAAAGTGGAGCACATCCTGCCCCACCAAACCTTGAGGATGACATCCCCGCTAGAGCGGCCAAGCCAAACAGAAGACTATATGAACGGCACCACGAGGAGACACCTCATTGACCCATAGACCTCAGAGGACCACACCGGAGACACAGTGTGAGAACGGCACCCAATCTGACCCCACCGCGGGGAGGCAAAACACTGAGAGCAACAGAACAGCAAGGGGAGCAGAGCAAGAAAGTACCAAAAATAGACTGTGGGATCAGGGTGTGGCTCCCCATGAGACTCACTCAGAAAACACTCCTGACAGTCAACAAACAGACCTTGAGCTATTTGCAGGCTTTCCTTTTTTGTCATTGGTGTGTTGTTGTTTTGTTTTTGTTTTTCTGTTACTTTGTTTTGTTCTGTCTTGCTTTTATGCATGTTATTATTTCCACAGATCTATCTCAATAAGATAGGCTGGATAAACAACCTGTAGGAGAAAACAATGGGACTAATGCTCCTGCTGAATATGGGAGAGGGGGAGGTGGGGAAAAGGAAGTGGTGTTGACAAATCCAGGGACTAGGAAACAAGTGATCAAAACTCAGTGGCAAGGAGAGTGTAGGAGACCTGGAAGGGCTCCACCAAGGGTAATGTAACGGAAAGGAATTACTGAATCCCAAATGAGGGCTGAGCATGAAAGTGGGAAAAGAGGAAAGTAAAAGAGGAAAAGTAAAGAAAGTAAAAGAAAAGGAAAGAACTTGGAGGCAAAGGGCATTTGTAGAGATCTAAATGCAGGTATGTACATAGCTAAATATAGTTATATATGATGAAGAAATAGATCTATGTCGACATACTTATAGGGTTAGTATTAAGGTAAACTGATGGACATTGGGCCTCCACACAAATACTCCTTCAATGCAAGAATACTTTGTTCTGGCATTCCATGATGCTCACCTTCCTGACACAATCGCTGAAGACAAAGCAGGTGCATAATCAAATGTGGTGAAGAAATCTGATGGTGCCAAGCTTTCAAAAGATAAAGCATCTGGGGTCTTAAAGGCTTGAAGGTATATAAGCGACCATCAAGCTCAGAAGCAGCAAAGCCTATGTGAAAGAAGCACATTAGCCTGTGTGATCATGAGGTGTCAAAGGGATCAGGTATCAGGCATCAAGGAACAAAAAATCATACCATTGTTAATGAGGAGAAGTGCAGATTGGGAACCCAAAACCCATCTGTAGATAACTGGACATTCTCTTACAGAAGGGTCATGGGGCGGAGATGAGCGAGTCAGGGTGCAGTGTAGCAATGATGAAACATACAACTTTCCTCTAGATTCTAAGTGATTCCCAATCCCCACCCCAATATTATGGTCCCAATTCTACTTACAAATCTGGCTAGACCAGAAGCTGTACAATGGTAAAGACAGGAACTGGAAACACAGGGTATCCAGGACAGATGATCCCTCAGGACCAGTGAGGAGAGTAGCAAATACTGGGAGGGGGAGGGAAGAGGTGGGGTAAAAAGGAGGAACCAGTTGCAAGTATCTACATATAACCTCCTCCCTGGGGCACAGTGAACAGAAAAAGGATGAAGGGAGACATAGGACAATATAAGATATGATGATATAATAATAATTTATTGATTATCAAGGGTTCATGAAGGAGGGAGAAGCAGGGAGGGAAGAAAAAAAATGAGCTGATACCAAGCACTAAAGTAGAAAACAAATGTTTTGAAAAGGATGAAGGCAACCAACATACAAATGTGCTTAACACAAAAGATGGATATATGGATTGTGATGAGTTGTATGAGCCCCCAATAAAAGTATTTAAAAAAGAAAAAGAAACCCTCCAGAACAGTTAGTCTCCTGGAAAAAAGGCAGATGCCTAAGGAAAAATTCACTGGGCACTATCTTACAGGAAACCAATATTTCTGTTCTAATTGCATAAAATTCAATCACACTATGATGATCCTCCTGGAAAAAAAAAGTTTTGTGTAAACCTTGTTTTCTGGGAGGTCCGATTTTAGAGAACAACATGAGACTATGAAATTGTGTTTCCTGTTCAGGAAAAATGCCACAGAAACTGTTGTGATGTTGAGCACTGGAGAGCACTAAACGGAAAAACTCAAGTGTACAAATGGCTTTCTCATTGCAAAAAAGATCATTCCGGATGTCTGTCAACTCTCCAAATGTACAAAAATGTCAACTCATAGTGTATTTGGAGTCCTTTCCACTAGGTCAGCATGTTAATCAAGTTTCTATTTAGAGGTTTTGAAAAGTGTAACAGTGTGCCACAACAATAAAAGAAAGCCTGCTTTGTGGCAGACTGGTCTTGCCCCTATGACAATGCACCTGCTCACACAGCCATCTTAGTGAGTCCACTTTTGCCAAAAACCATCTTGCCTCTCTTGCCCCACAGATGCTACTCACCTGACCTCTCTCCTGAAGACTTCGTTTTGTTTGCTTGAATGCAGAGGGACATGAAAGGAAAGTTATTTGATCACATAGAAGAGGTGGGAAAAAAATTCGACCCATAACTTTGAAAACAAAATTCTGTTTTGGGGGTTATCCCTTATATTCCGAACATTGGTGCTCATTTTATGACTTCCTTTTATTACGGGCAGATTCACATCTGGTTTTAAGGGAAAAAGTTCCATAGGTTTGTGTATAATCACATCTATAAAATAAGAGTGCTCTGTCTGGAAGATTTTTAAAAACTTAACAAGTAGGCTTGTGGTATTGTAATATTATTTTAGTAAAAATAGGAATGCATTTTGTGGTTTAATAATCTTATTGACAAAAAATAATCTTATCGATGTCCAAATGGGTTTCTGATCACAGATATTTACAGATGAGATTGTGAAAAAAGGGGAAAATCCAGAGTTGACTTTCACACACACACACACACACACACACACACACAATAGAAATGTAGTGTGCTGTCTGTATAACTTATGTGAATATTTATAAGATTCAAAGACTGATAAGATAAACCACCAATGATAATTTCTCTTCAGGCTGCAATTTCATCACAGCTATTCTATTTATAGTGTGGTAGATTTTCATTTAAAGGCAAGATACTTTGATTACTTTGACAAGCTCAAATCAAGGTTCTAAAAAGTTTTGTATACATTGAACTCTATCATCTATCTATCTCTGTATCTATTTATCAATCTATTTATCTATCTATCATCTATCTATCTATCTACTTATCTATCATCTATCTCACACACTATGGAACAACTATTCTCAAATGCAAAAGTAAAATATTTATAATGGTATTATGTGCTTCAAATGGTACATAATTTTTACACATTTTATTTGCAATTGCAGAATGAAATGTTAACTAACAATCAATTTCTATTTCCATTTGAACGTCTTTGCTGATATAGAAATAAACAACCTTGCCCAGACTCACACTTTTAGGCTCTGTTAAAGCGAAACAAGTGGATTTACTGAAAGCATAAGAAGCAGGAGCAGCTTGCCCACATTCAGCAATGACCATGAATGTAAAGTGGCTGTTTCTTGGACACAAATATTAGGTGGACACCAGGAGCAAGATTACAGTATTCTGCTGGGAAGTTGCAAGTTCAGGAGGCAGGACGACTGGACATGCTGGGTTTTGTTTTGTTTTGTTTTGTTTGACATGGCTGTTTTTAAAGAGATTGCTTAGAAACACAAATGAGGTTACTTTGATTGGTTAGTGTGAAGGCCTAACTTAAAGGATATCTATGGGGCAACTTCTGAGGGCTGCTGAGAGGGCTATGAGACATGTCTTTTGTAACATGTAGGGACATCCATTGTTATGTACATACCTCTGATGATGCTGGGCTCTTCCCTGAACTCTAAGAGAAACATTTTTTTTTCTTTTTGTGACAGCCTTTAAAGTTTGAACCAGGCTCACTGATGATTAAAAAATAAGTTAGCATGAGTCAGAGCTCTGAGTCTGAAATCAGGCTCACATCAACCACTTTACCTTAATCAAGGGCCGTAATTTTAATGCTCCTGCACATAATCTCTTGGGTAATGCATAGGCAGGAACTTATGACAAAATGGTAATGGGCCTAAATACGCCAGGTACCTCTTTTCTGAAGATCTTATTCAAAGCCGCTATTCATGAAAGAACACGCATCAATCTTAGAGTATTATGCTGATTTGAAGAAAACAAACCAGAACTGATACAATGTGTTACATTTATAAGAGTCCATTTACATAACATTTTTTTAGATGGAAAAAATGATAGATGAGGAATAGATCAGTCAAGATGAGGGTGGGGAATGCAGGAAGATGAGACCACAAAGGTACAGCTCAAGAGAATTCCTTTGTGGCTATGGAAAAGTTTGATTGTGCTGGTGGTTATATGTTTTAACACAAATGATAGAATGTCAAAGAATATACACAAAAGCCTACAAAATAAAAATGAGTGAGCACAAAAACTTGTGAAATCCAAGTTAGGTCTAAAGTCTAATTATTATATGTATTGGGCCAGGATGAGCTTCCTGGTTGTGATAATGTGCTATATTTATATGACCTAATCCTCTGGGGAAATTAAGTGAATTGCAGAAAGGATCTGTCTACTGTTTTTGTAACTTCTTGTGAATCTTGAATTCCAAAAAGTTAGAAAATGAAGGCCTCTGCTGAAGAAAGGCTTCCAGCTACTAATAAAACCCATTCAGAAACAATTGTACTAAAGATTCTAATAGCCTGGCATTCTGTGATGCTCACCTTCTCAACAAAATCACTGAAGATAAAATAGGTGCATAAGCAAATGTGGTGAAGAAAGCTGATGGTGCCCAGATATAAGAAATAATGTCTGGGATCTGAAAAGCTTGAAGTTACACAAGACCATCTATCAGGGAAGCAACAAAGCCCACATGAAAGAAGTACTTCCGCCTGTGTGATCACAAGGTATTTAGAGGATCAGCTTGAGGTATCAGAAGACCCAAAACAAGCAATCACATTGATGTGAACAAGGGGAGGTCAGAATGGAGACTCAAAACCCATCTCTAGATGTGGGATGAAGACAGAACTTTTCCACAATTATTATGCTCCAAATATTAAGCAGACTATTTACCAGCATTTGTTATGGAAGTTAAGTTAGCTATTCTTCCTAAAACTCCCAGTTACCTAAGGCCTTTGTGTTCTCTCACAACAGAGCTAACTCCCCTGCTGTTAGGATAATGGTTCGCTTCCTTTGAAGCCTGTGGGCAGATTCACATGCTGATGTTAATGATCTCTAGCCTAGCCTGTTTAGCCACATCCAGGAATCTGGGGTCTGATCTTGTCACTTGGGACCCTGGTAGCCCTCTTTCCTACAACATGTGCATATGACACAACCCCTTCCTGTGACATATGTCCTTGCCTGTAATTAGGGCCTGGCGTGGCTCAAGAGGGTATATGGGATGGGATGTAAGATAGACCTCTCTCTCCTGTCTCTCTCCTGCCCCACAGCACCGGACACACTCTCTTAACATGTAATTCCTTCCCCCACTCTCTCTCCACATGGACCATCTAGCAGGACGGAGGTGAGCATGTAGCATGAAAGGATATATGTGTAACTCCTATTGTTCTTTTCTCTGTTATGATCTCTATGTCGTTGTTATAATAAATAATAATTGTTGCTGCACGACTGCCTGTTGAACCCTTGCTGTGAGTATATCAGAGGGCTGGCCACCTTCTGATATCTAGACAATTGGACATACCCTCACAAAAAGGGTCACAAGGAAAGGAGACGCCTGCTAGGGTGCAGTGTAGCACTAATAAAAAACACAATGTTCTCCCAGTTCTTTAATGCTTCCTCTTCCCCACTATCATGATCCCAGTTCTATCTTACAAAACTGGCTAGACCAGAGCGTGTATACTGCCACAGATAAGAGTTCTTGGCACATGGAATCCAGGACAGATAAACCCTCAGGAACAGTAATGGTAGTAGTGATATCAAGATGATAGGGCGAAGGTGGGTGGAGAAGAGGGAGAAAGGGGGAATTGGTTGTGATGATCGATGTATAACTCCCTCCTCCCCCCCCCCCCAAAGGGAATGAACAACAGAAACCTGGGTGAAGGGAGACAACGGATGGTTTAAGATATGAAAAAATAGTACAGTATAATTTATCCAGGGTTCACCAGGGTGGAAGGATGGGGGAGGGAGATCAAAAAGAGGAGCTGATACCAAGGGCTCAAGTAGTTGGGAAATATTTTGACAAAGATGATGGCAACATATGTACAGGTGTCCTTGATACAACTGATGTATGCTTTAAGATTATTCTTTAGGGCTGAGCCACGGTGACGTAGTGGTTGTGCACAGGACTGTGGCCCACTGGGATGGAGGTTCAATTCCAGCAGTGGGGCTGGGCCTCCTACTCCCACCACCAGAGAGCAGTGATGCCCCCCCACAAAAAAAAGATTATTCTTTAAAGTACACATTAACATAATTGCTGTCAAACGATTGTACATTTATAAAAGCTGAATGGACAAAAATTGTATAGTAAACATGTTAACAGTGAAAATAAAAACTTGTGTCTTTTGGGAGACAGCTTTTAGATATTATTGCTAATCACTCCTTCATATCTAGGTCTATAGTTTTTGTGTAAATAGCTATTGTGTAAATACTTTACACAATACTGTTTCTATGACTTCTATTCCAGTTGTACAATCAGGACATTTTAGAGGTGGAGAACGTAGACCAAACAATTTATACCAAATATTTTTATCTCTAGTATGAGTTTTGTCCTGGATTCTTGGTAATGTCTTGTCTAAATGTATTATTTTGTTCTAAATTTTATAACCCACTGACAGCATAAACTAAAAAAGAGCACGTCAGCTATTAATCATGTATGAGCATATCAAAAATTGTGAACTAATATGTTTAATGCACATGTGGAAGTAGAAGCAACAGTCTCCTCATGTAGTTTGGATTTCCATTGTCAAATGCAGTGGAAAACATTTAAATCTCACACCATCCCAAAGCTAAGTCCCCCCTCTTCCACTGAGTGCTAGCTTGGAAAATACAGTAGGGTGAGTGGCTGCAGTATACATGGATTTAACAAACTCACTGTCCTCACGTCAATTGTGACTCACATTTGTAGAATGGTCCCTTGGGGTCTTTCTGAGTTTTCAAATGGAAGTTGACTCCCAAGGAATAGCTGTGGTTTCAAACCACTGACATTATGGTTAGCAACTCAGTGTGCAGCCTATTACACAACCAGGGTGTGTGTGTGTGTGTGTGTGTGTGTGTGTGTGTGCTGTACATAAGTACATACCTATGTATATATACACATATATACGTATATGTATGTATTTTAAAATCCCATAGTATATGTATGTGTCTATGTAGGGAGACTTTGGTGGTAACCATGACTTTGGACATCTACTGGGGATCTTAAAACATATGCCCCAGTGATAAAGTGAGACTACTCTTTGTATCACAACATCATTTCACAATACTTTGTATAATCATTGGAGAGTAAAAAGACTAGGGTAACTTTTACAGCAGAACCAGGAGCTGCCAGAAAGTCCAGTTGGATTCAGAAAGGAATGTGGAACACTGAAAGCAGAGAATACCAGAACTATGTTTACTGGTGTTTTATTTCTGGTGAAAAAAGTATTTGTGTGTCTGGGTCATGATGAATTATGGACACTGCAAAGGTTGAGAATTCCAGAACATCTAAATGTACTCATGCTCTAACAACCACCTCTTTCACACAGACCAAGAGGTGATTGTGAGAACAAGGCTATATTGTATCGTTTGCACTTAGAAAAGGTGTGCATCAGGGTTATATTCTGTCACTATGATTATTGAAACAATATAGTGTACATGAAGCCATGAAGTTGGAGTATATGAAAAATGTGAAATCAGGACTGGAGGATGGCACATTAGCAACTTGATACATGCATTTGACACAACTCTAATGAAGACTAACAATACCCTTCAAAATGGAATACAACTTAATGTAAAGAAAACAAGAATCCTCATAGCTGATGTAATAGACAACATCATGACAAATGAAAAGATTTCAGGGATTTCATTTTACTTGGAGTCACTATTAACATTAATGGAAACAAGTGATATTGCATTGGCAAACCTTTACCACAAGGCCAATTTAAAGTGTTGAAGAACAAGTATAGTACTTTGAAGAATGTGATAATTAGATTTTACATCAACTTGAATGGACCGTGTTTCCTTCATAAAATAATCTCTCACAGTAGGGTTAACCTCTTGATGGAATTTTTTGTGAAGAAAAGAAGCCAAGGTTGAGCCCCGGTGGTGTAGTGGTTGTGCGTGGGACTGTGGCCCACTGGGATGGAGGTTCAATTTCAGCAGTGGCTCCAGAAAAGCAAAGTCTGGGCCTCCTACTCCTACCACCAGAGAGCAGTGATGCACTCCCCACCCCCCAAAAATGAAGGCAAGCAGTAGTGGACACTTTGGTTTTAAATGAGAGGTTTCACTCAGTGTGTGGCCTATTAGTATAAACTGACAGTGTGTGGATGCTAGCAGACTTCATTTGCTGGATTTGGATCTCCAATGTGTTCATTGACCAGTTCTTGCCTGTTGATCCCAACCTTGGATTTATTTGGCCAATCTGAGGTTCATTCACCTTGGGACCCACCAGCCTTTGGTCTTTTTCTTCCCCTGTTCATCAGCCTCTGCTGCTAAGAGTCGACAGAAGTCTTGATCTCATGTACTTGATTCAGATATACCACTTCTACATGGGTGAATTGCGTCTTGATGTAAATCTCTTTCTACATTCACATACATATAAGCATCACCAATTTTGCTCCTCCAGAGAATCCAGTACAACACAAGGACTCAGGTGCATGTGATCCAAGCCATGGTATTTTCAGTTGCATCTTATGTATGGGGAAACTTGACAGTAAGAAAGATTGGAATATGGATTGACACATTCGAATTATGATGCTGGCTAAGAATACTGAGGGCACCCTGGACTGCCAAAAAAAAAATTGGTTTTGGAGGAAGAATAGCCAGAACATTCCTTGTAATGACAGTGAAACTTCATCTTATACACTTTGGACACATTGTCAGCAGGGAACATTCCCTGGAGAAGGAAGCTCAGCACAAGGAGGAAAACCATCAGCAAGATAGAGTGGCACAAAGGCTGTATGTAGCAAGGGGCTTTGAGCCACAATTGTGAGGATGGCCTGAGGTTGGGCAGGGCTTCCTGCCCTGTTGTACAAAGGTCACTACAAACAGGCACTGAGGCAAGGGCACCAGACAACTTTTGCAGCGTGACTAAGGTTTATCATTTTTAGGGCAGAATGGCTAGGCAGTCAGTCTCCCAGAGATGATCCCAAGACACAACACAAGTCTTTTCTCTAGTATATAGTATTTGCATAGGAGGTGGTTTCTTAAGGCAGTCTTTCTCAGCGTAGGTTGGTTACTGCACATCAGACCTATTAAATCATTCTTGGAGATAACCTGGACAAGGATTAACACCTAGAAAATGAAAAAACAAAGTTCTAGATATTACCATTTGGGAATAAATGGAGACTTATCCCTAAACAACCAATATGGCTGAAGGTTATTTACCCATCTCCTTGCTTTTGTTCATGAGAGGCTAAGAATGGATTACTTTGGGGAAAAGAGCCCCCAACAGAAACCTAGGATCCCTAAGGCTGTATTTTGCTTGGAAAATACAAAAGGTTGTAAGCACAGTGACATTTTGTATTTTTTGTATTGATTTTCCTGAAGTTAACAACAATTTGCATTATTGTTTCTTAAAAAAACAAGTCATGTTTGATAGCGTTGATGTAATCATTTTATTAACAAAGGAACCCATCAGGTTCAAACGAGAATACAAAATACCAATACCCCCACCCTGTGGGTTAGACTGGCACATTTTTCACAATAAAGATTTTTAAAGTATTCATAATTAACTTAACAAGAACAAAAGCCCTGCCTAGTTGTGTGTGTGTGTGTGTAAACAAAAAGACAAAAAGTTAAGTTTTGTTCATGTAAGGCATCTGTGTGCCAAAATATACACGTTTTCACTTTTAATATTTTTGCAGCTAAAAGAAAATCGAAGGCCACATTTTCTTTGTAAATTTAAAGAGCAATAGGTGAATAAACAAGTAAATGATGAATGCTAAGAGTTTACTCTTCAATCCCAAGTATTCTTTGTTCCATTGTAGAATTTTCTCCCTTTATAAAATGTTTTCATGACTTTTAAAGGTATTGAATGCATTTTAAACCTATAACAAAGGTTAGCTATTCATTAAACAAGGCAAACCAGACTTTCTTAGTCATATTCTGAAATGACCAAGTCAAAGCCACTTAATTTGGAGGGTGGGGTGGGCACTTCATGATTCCATAATAAAGATGACAGGACAATCCTGGAGGCAGTGTTCATTGTACTAATGATTGAACATTCTCTTTCTCTGTACTGCATCCTATTCAGGTGGCTTCATTCTGTTTGTTTAAGGAGTGTGGGTGGCACAATGATCATAGTGCTCTACCACTCACAGTAATTTGAACTCGGCAGTCCCTTCATGGAGAAGGACCCTTGGAAATCATAGCCTTAGAGGCCTCATGGCACATTCTCCTCTGACCTCAGGGTTGTCATGTGGCAGGCAGAATCAGGTCAGTGGCACTGGGTTTGGTTTGATGGGGTTTTCACTTTGTTTGGGTTTTAAGGAGAAGGAAAGTATCTATCTATAGAAGGCATGTAAACTATAATATAAAAGAAGGTTAAAAAATTAGCTGGGGAAATTCCTGTTTAGAGTAAAATTAAAATTTTTTAGAGAATGTACAAATATATATAACTTTAAAAGGACACAAACAAGAAAACCAAAACAACAACAACAAAAAACATTAAAAACCACAGCATGGAGGAACATTTTATGACAATTTCAGTCCTAGAAGCAATGGTATAATAATTTTACATTTTGATTTTTGAACAGTAGCTTAAATAACAGAAGTGCTTCCAAGGCTTACAGGATTATATGTTAGAGAAGCATGTCCAGAAAGATGGAAAGCAACTATGTGCCTAGTGTTTACTGAAAAATCCCTGATCAAGTGGCTAATTTTTAAACTAAAAAGTCACTGTAGGAGAATTTATCTATCTTGAAGACATTCTGTGGAATGAAGAATGAGGAGCACCAAGGTTTCTAGATCAAACCGTAGGCTGAGCCGAAGCACTGGCCTGATCTGCAGCATCATGGACTCCCGACCGCCCTTGGACTTAGTGTCTATATATGCTCTCGACTCTGAAAGCCAATAGACTAAAAGACAGGCAAGCGACGATGTGGCCATGCACCAAAGGGAGGGGTGCACAGTAAAAACACTGCTTCGATTTTTAGCGGCATCACATTCAGTTGGTCTGAATATCCTGAGAGAAAATTATGATGAAATAGTTCACCATAACAAAAAATAAAATCACAGTTTAAATAGGATTACTACAGAACTGTGATGGCAACATACAATGAAGTGTCTGCCATCAGTTCACTTATGTCTCTTGACAGAAATAAAATTTGTGTCATATGCAATGATATTTCTGCACACTTCCCTGTCCTCCCCCCCCCTTTGATCCTGCATTTATTTTGAAATACCATTAACGTGTACATAGAGTTACATCCCTTTAATGCTAAAGTTACAGGTTTTCCCCTGACCCCCTTTTCGACTTAAGGACTGGTTAGATGGAACTGTTACAGCAAGCAGCAGAGAAGACACAGGAGATCTACCAGGCCTATAGTTTCAAAAGCAGAGCTGATAATCCCACTGGAGGTAGGCTGAAAAGAGGCTCATTTTTTCTTTTTGAGTCTATAGGTAGCAAGTCATCTTGAAGATAACCTTTCCCACTCCTCTTTATGTAATGTACTTCTTTTGGAATGTGTAGGTAAGATATAAGGAAAATACTTGCTACGTGATCAAAGGGGGTGAAAAGAAGAACCTTCAACAAACTATGGATCCTTACTTAATCCCATCTTTTCCCTTTGAAAAAGCCTTTCAAAGAATCCTTTCTTTTTTTTTAATACTGTAAAGCCAATTTATAAACTATAGTTTAAGATACCGTTGAAAGCATGAAAACAATTACTTCATAAAGACCTCATACAGCCATTATCTTGAGAAAATTTGTCTAGGTTCTAGTAAGAAATCCATAAGACCCTGGAATCTGAGGGTTACATTTCAAGTTTTCGGCAAGTCATGGGGCCAAGCTCTGAACTCATGCACACCCTGCTGCAATCCTCTTCTCCCCGGTCTGAGACTGCTGAGGAGCCCCAATTCTTTAAACATCCAGGACACTTTGTTCCCCTTCATTCAGGAAATTTTCTTAAAGGTTCATGTGTGCAGTGGTTCCAGCATATACCAATGTCATTTTCTCATGGGGAAGCACAGGCACCCTCACCCTAACACTTACTCGGTCACCACCAAGATTTGCAGTCCATTCCATGATTTACCACATCTTCATCCTATTATTGTAAAGGGACCATCGCCTATACTCCTGGAATGAGCCTGCTTACCCATGAAAAGCTCATGCTTTCTTTACTTTCTCTCATCCTCAGTCTTGATATTTGTTTGTTCATAAGTTAATTTTCTCTTCTTGTCACTCTTAAAGCCAGGAGGAAAGAACACTGTTCTATTTGATGATGGACCCAGTGATTTCTGATACTCGTATGTTCACAGAATGAAGGAAACAGATTGGTTTTCTTCTACATCAGTGCGATGAGGGTCAACCTGCAAAAAAAGAGCAGATTGTTGTAGGATTCTGTAAAATGATTCTACTTACAATTTCTAACTAGACAGCATTCAGAACACCAGCCAGTTTCTTAGAGCTTGTTCTGAAGAAGTTCCAATAGGCCACTTCAATTCTTCGTAATCTACAGTATAACATATAAAACACTTTAAAGGATATCAATCCAAAATGTGGTACATGCATGACATAAATCACAAGGTCAATACTATAAAAGGGGCTTGATGAATCTGGGACAATCTATCCCTGTAAAATGCTTTTATGTATCCTGTATGAATTATGAGCTAGCAACAGATACCTTACTGAATAAAAACCAGCAAATGATTATTTACATGGAAACAGCACAATAAGAGTATAATTTCCTTATGTATGTTTACCTCTGAATAAAGAGGGGGTGGCTGGAACTGGAATTCCTGTATGCAGTCGAACACAGGGCAATATGATGTTTCTCCCTCATAACAGGGCAGCTGAGAGTAAGAAGGATTGTGTCTTGAGAATTCTTCCTCTGATACCACATCTGCATACTTTGGTGGAGCTAAGATAGAAATGGAGTTGAATCCAAGAAATATATTAAAAATTCTCTTGCTATTCAAACCCAACGTTCTGCCATCAATTCTATTCCAACTCATGGTGACCCTACAGGATGGGGGACTGGCCCTGTGGGCTTGCGAGACTAACTCCCACCTGCAGAGAAAGTCCCGCTTGTCTCCTGTGGGGTGTGCTGGCTGTTTCCAACAGCTCACACCTTAAAAAAATCATGCCTATGAGACCAACTGGTCACTAATTACTCTAAAACAGAGGTTCTCAAACTTATTTGACCTATTGCTCCCTTAAAAAAATTACTTAGCCCACCACCTAACAATGAAAAACGTTTGTATTCATAATCTAGGATAAAGAGTAGCTAACTGTTGTTACAAACCCACCACCACCACCACCACCAAGTTCCATTGCCCCTCCAGGAGCACTGTCATTAACTTTGGGACACGTGTAAGGGTAAGAGCACAGGGAAACCAGAACACCGAAAGAAAGATAACCATAAGGGAAAAATCAGAATGTTGTGGATTATGTCTCAATAAAACTGCTTATAGACAAACAAGTAACAACCCCCCCACTGGGATTTTGATAGGGACTGCATTAAACCTTTATATAACTTTAGATAATATGTTTATAACATTAAGTCTCCCAATATACAGAAGTTAAATACTTTAAAGTTATATAGGTTTTCCCAGATTTCTTTCACCATTATTTTGTAATTTTCAGAATAAAGGACTTGAACTCATTTGGCTACATTTATTATTAGGTGTTTCACTTTTTGCTGTTTTGTAAATAAAATTATTTTCTTACATTAAAAACACAAATATTTAAACACTGAAAAATGTAACAACTGCCTCTGAATATTTTGTATTAATTTTTTAATAGGATTTTAATTTCCTGGGTAATTTTTCACTGAAAACAATAAACTAAATATTTTAAAAAATCTTATTAACTATAGTATTGTTTCTAGACTCTTATTAAATTATATGCTAAGAAATAAGAAGAAACTATTACATATTTTACCTCCAATTGGCAAGCTTTTACATCTACACCAACAGTAAAACTTTAATATTGTTGTTAGTTAACACCAAACTGATTGCCGCTCATGGAAACCTCATAGATACTTGCATAACAAATGTCTATCAACAACAAGTAAATTCCACAGTTTAGAGATATGTATGTGCATACATAAAAAGATCCCATTGAAATGTGGCCTGAGAGAATGCATTAACACTCTGTGCTTTTGTTGTGGCAAGTTTATATCACTGTTGTATTTCCATGCACATCATGTAATGTGAACTTCCATGAATAGCTTGTATTGTATTAAACTCTCAAAGTCCCTTCAGAAATATTATTTTGTGATTATTTATAAGTGATACATTAGCATACCATCAGTAACGATGGTACTAAGTAACTTACTAAGTAACTTCTTAACCAGATGACTTGTTAGCATTGAGTTAACTCTGACTCACAGTGACCCCACGTTTATCCAAGTAGAACTGTGCTCCATTGGGTTTTGAAGGCTGTGATCTTTTGGAAACAGTTTGCTGGGTTCATCTGGGCACATCCACATGATTTGAATTGCCAAGCTTTCAATTAGTAGTCTATCATGTAACCCTCTGTGCTACTCGGAGAGTCCACCAATTGACATTTGCCTTATTATTAAGTAACTTCTTAGGTAAGCTGCATGTACAAATTCACTATGAAATAACTCCCAAGGACCTTACCTTCAGGTTGTTCTGGTAGAGTCAGTGCCAACCAGCTCATATCCACACTAAACTGGCTGGCAACGCTGGAGTTTCTGCTGCCAAAATCATTGTATGGGACCGTGCCAATCACTAATGGCAACTCCAGCATCAGTTTTTTAGCACCAGGAATGTGAATGTACACCTAATATGGAAAAGAAAGAGTAAAGATATGTAAAAGTTAAATATCATGATAGATAATTCAACAATTTATTTTTATACAGAAACAAATACCTTCTTCACCTGCCATCCCCTCAGTGGACTTGTGCTATCAGAACAAAATAAAGAGGAAGCAAACTGAAGAGCTTTGTGCCCAGGCACCTCGGCCTTAACATACTTTATTGTCCATTGGCAAGTCTTCATAAATGTATGTGTGCCTTTGATTCCAACTCACATAGGAGCGCTGGTGGAGTAGCGGTTATGTGTTGGACTGCAATCTGCATGGTCGACAGTTTGAAACCATGAGCAGCTCCTCTCAGGAGAAGGGCTGGGCTTTCTAGTCCCATAAACAGTTGCAGACTTAGACACTCATCAGACATTGATATGAGTCAGCATGGATTCCGTTACAGGGAGGTTTAGAGTTAACGACTGTAACTTAAGTGGCCCAATCCAAGGGGCCCCTTGGAGTTTTCTAAGCTGTCATCTTTCTGGGAGCAGGTCATAAGGCCTTCTGTGGAGCTAAAAATCAGAAGATATATAAATTCCCGGTGGGAATTTAAGAATATATCTTCAATATAACAAACTAAAAATATAAGATTTTTATGGCATTTAATTAAATTCCATTGAATGGAGGGATAGTTTTGCTAGGAAGAAAGGGCCACTCTTCATATATTCAATAACTTAGTAGACTGTGATATAAAATGCTGTTATCGAGGGATTCACTATACATATCCATAGTAACATGGTACTGACTATTATTCAATTCTACCTATTTTTAATTTCAGGGAGCACTGTGCTTACAGCTAGGGAATAGTCCACACGGATAATGCAGCAATCCAGGATGGAAGGGGTAACAGGTGGGATCTTCAAGGTCTTCCCATTCCACGTGTCTGTGCTGCCAGGAACAATGTGGTTTCCTCGAACTTTGGTGACCATGTGACGGACAGTCTTTGTTTTTCCACTCCCCAAATATGTTTGGGTTTGGAAAATGGCAGCATTGGGAATAACAAGATGAGAGGAACAATTCTCTATTTCTGCATAGATTGGGATAGCTTCTCCTAAAAATAGAAAAAGAACACAGTGGATGCACAAACCTTTCAAAATGTCTCACCACAGCAGAATCCTGCCATACCCAATTAAATGTGAAAGGGCCCAATGCAACTTGGGCAAACTGACAAACTCTGATGGAAAACTTTGAGCTGTAGGAGATACTGCTTTCTCACTGCTCTGTTAGTTCCTGTGCTAATGTACCAATATAAGATTCATAATTCTGAAGGTATGTAAACAGCTGGTATCTACAAACATCAAGACATAATAATAAGTGATCTAGAATTAGGTTAAGTGTAAAAGATCATTATCAAACTCTTCGCCAAACCTAAGCCAAACTTACTCATGTCTGCCATCAAGTCAATTCTGACACCCACAACACTCCTGACAGAGCAATACTGCCCTATAGGGTTTCTCAGGTCCTCATCTTTAGAAAAGCAGACTGCCCTCTTATTTCTTCTGAAGAGTGGCTGCCGGTTTCAACCTGCGAACCATTGAACATTTCATGATGGAGCCTTTTCAACCAATTCACTTAATCAAATTCTGTCCAACATGAAAGCAGCTCTTGCCTATGACATTGATAATATTAAGACACAAATAGAGCAGTGAGTGGAATAGGTGACTTTCATGATAAAAGGAAGTTTTGTGATATAATGCTATCTCCACTCCACATTCATTTACAGCAATCCAAGCCTGGAATAAGAGTTAGATCCACTGTATGGAATTGGACCAATTACAAATGGCCATTCTACAATCAATCTGAGTGTTGATGATGATTAAATGTTCCACATTCCAGCCATGAATCCATGCATAGGTTAAACCAACATAGAATCAGAATGTCTGCAATATTTTCTTATCACATTAGCTTTCTTCTTAGTGATCTGCAAAGGGACATTCCTCTCCAATATTAAAATAAAATTCTGCCATTTTCCTACTCTCATATAACATGATTAAAATTAGGAATACTAGAAATTTTATTGAAACTCATTTCTTCATTAAAACAACTAAATATCAATTACTGATAGTAAAAATTTTTTATCATGATTTATGTTTTAAATACTATGTACTTCATAATTTACAATACATGCTCTCTAAGAAACTGACATTTAGTTAACAAAATAAATTATTTTCCCACTTGGACTTGCAAACATGTACTTACCATTACAGTATCCTTTTCTTTCAATTTTGGCACTCAGAGAGATTGGACCGGAAGTGAAAATCCAGCAGCCAACCATTTTTTCTTGAGTTTTCAGTACAGGGGTCTTGAGAATATCAAAGAACAACATTTAATGTATTAAACTAGTCTATAGAGCATCCATAGAAGTTAACATCATGTCATTCTTTTTTTGGGGGGGGCATCACTGCCCTCTGGTGGTTGTGGGAGCTACCCAGTCTTGTTCCTGGAGAGCCACTGCTGGATTTGAACTGCCAAGACCATGGGTTGCAGTCCTGCACTCAACCACTATGCCACTGGGGCTCAGCCCCATCATGTCATTCATTACAGATGAAATGCCTTTTAAAGAACAAACCAAATTTTCTTGCCTCCATATAACATATTAAATAAAATACTTACAAAATACAATGTATTAAAAGTTGTTCCTTTTTAGAAAATTAAAATTAATTTATAGATTTAAATTAGCATAATAATATGACCTCTTTTACCCTGTTCATTACATAATCGGGAAAATGATAAAACATCCCTTAAAAAACAGTCAAAAGCTGTATTAGTATCTATTAACTACCTCTTTTTTTAAGGTTTTATGTGTAGGTCAGGTAAAAGGAAAAATGAAATAAAAATCCATAACCACAGAGTACTGTTATCTTTGTTTTGGAACCACTGTTTTCTGTTTATGTGCAGTAAGCAAAGAGCCCAAATTTTCTTCAAAATCTACCATATGATGGAAATTTTGAGGCCTTTTCGTCTGCATGGGATTCGGATTCTGGGCACTTAGGATGCAACCAAAGGCTGTATGGTAACTGAACATAGCACTGTCCACCTAGTCTAGTATCAAAATAATGGGCACAGATTTAAAATGTCCCATTTATAAGCCTGGAAATCCAAAAACTCAGAGTTCTTTATAATATTTTTGTCTCTTTCTAAAACAGATATCTTCCTCTTAGCACAAATAAAATCCCTTTAAATCCTTTTCTACCACTTTAAACAGCTCAGAGACATTTAGCATCCCAATTCTAAGCAGTCTGTACATTTACAAGATACCTGACATCATCAGTTTCCCAAATGGGTCATAGGAGGAAACCAGAGTCTCAGGGACTGGTTATTTTATGATCTCAGTGACCAGGAACCAAGCAAGCCAGACCACCAAATCAGGGTGAGCTTTCTCTCTTGTTGAAATCTAAAAATGAACTTTAATGTAAATTCTATTTTTGTAATTGGAAATTGAGTGAAACAACTTTCAATTCCTGTCTTTTTCTTTGTTTTTAAAAATATTGGGCAGAAGAAAGAAACCTTGAGTACTAAAACACATCTTTGTCACAGCAGTATCCTGATGGAAAGTTTAAATTATCTCAGTAGCTTCTATGAAAAAAAAATTTATTCATATTTAAATGAAGACCCATTAGGTCCTAGCAGCTATCATGAAAGTACAAGGTATAATTTTATATTATTTTGATAATATGGGTTTAGATAAAAGAATCTAGCTCATTAGCGCCCATCTTGCCTATTCTGTTGTTACTTATAGCCTGATCTTTCTTATCAGCCTACAGTATTTCTGGTGATTACTACAAGTTCAATGCTTTAATGTGGCCAAATCTGTCATAAGGAAATGGGAAGTGAAAGGACTGCCGTGGCAGCTGCATGCACTTACTTAATGCTAGAAAATGACATGCAGAATGGAAGGATACATAGCATAATGGCCTGCGCCTCAATCACAGGCTGAGCATGATTAATACTCTTCCATAATTACTGTTCCTCAACCTGCTATTATTGAAGAGTTGAGAATACCACAGCCCTGTGAATGTAGCGCTCTGGTAAAAGTAACTACTCTGTGTGTGTGCATTATTATTATTAAGCCTTATTAATGCATTTCAAGCCTATATAACTTTTTGGCAAAAGAAGCCCGGAACAGCAGGGACATAATCAATAGTATTAACACACGCAATTTGTTCTTTGCCCAACCTGCTATCATATATTTATAGTGAATGCATATGGGTTACAAGATGGCATTTTTTAAGCCATCAGAAAGTGACAGGACCACCACTAAATTGGCTACATGTGGGAATTGTCATTGACGGAAAGGAGGAAAAGAGAAAGCGACAGAGTGAACTTACCAATAGCACTGGTGTGTTGACATCAATATGACTGACAACCTGGAGTTCCCGTTTCACACTCTGATCCGGGACCTTGGGCCGTTCCAAAACTGCCTTGATGCAGTACTGAATGCTCCCATATTTCCCAGTGAATGAGGTCACCAAAGGTCTGAAAGCAACCAAAGACACTTATCTACAAAGCTGGATTTCAGATAAACATACAAGAGAAGAGACTTTATGAGGTTGACTTTGGTTGAGAAAAAGATTACATCTCTTAAAGGGTCAGTCTTTTTAGTGGGTCTTAGGATAAACACACACCCCTAATAGTTAGTAACTATAAATCTGGATGGGCATACTGCAGGAAAGCAAACAGCAAAGGTCACAGTTTCACTTACTCCGTTGGAAGCTGAAATCTAAATGGAAATTCATGTTTTCCAGGCTGCAGTAAAATGATGCTTTCATCTACAAGAGAGGACACACTTTCTTTAATTATAGCTAGTATTCAATCAAGAAAATTCATAATTTATAGCACACTTTTTTTTGGTTATCTTTTTTTTTGGGGGGGGGGCATCACTGCCCTCAGGTGGTGGGAGTAGGAGGCCCAGTCCTTGCTCATTGGAGCTGGAATCGAACCTCCGTCCCAGTGGGCCGCAGTCCCGTGCACAACCACCACGCCACCAGGGCTCAGCCCATATAGCACACTTTTAAAAATGTTTTTCTGGTTATAAGATCTGTCAAAAACAACAGCAACAACAAAAAGATCTTCCAAAAGTTCATTAAATAGGGGTTTCGAGAATTAAAATTTGAATCCACTTTTACCAAGCTAAATTTCAAGAAACCCTTTTATATGGATACATATAGTTTATTTTTGGTATCCTGAAAAAATCGGATTATATTCTTTGGGCAAATATGGGAAAGGAGGCAAAAAAAAAAGCATAACTTATAACATCATTAATACTTAAAATAATTGAAAGAGGCAAATCAACAGGGCGATTTATTAGATTCATGTTTTCATACCCAAGTTCCAGAATTACAACCATATTTCTGAGGTACACTTAAGGCATAGAGCTTTTGCCAAGTTCATCTCCCTTTACTCTCCTGCGGGGGTTACCACTGATGGTGAGAAACCCATCTGGAGGGACCTCTGGTGAGCATGCACAGACAACCTGTACAATCCAGCCCAGAGCAGACTCTGCCTTGCATCCGTGGTGTCAGCAGGGAAGTAGGAAGTGAGGACCACACCAGGTGACACTATTAGAGGGCTAACAGCAAAATAGCTGTGTTTAAAGTTCTTGTGCAGTGCTTCACCATAAATTTTTAAAAATATAAACCTCTTTGTAGCTTGTTATCAAGGAGCCCTAGCAGTGTCGTCGGTCACTGATTGGGCTGTTAACTGCAAGGTCAGCAATTCTAACCACCAGTCAATCCTTGGGAGAAAGATGAAACCATGTGCTCTGCTGGACTCGGTCATAGTAACTATTGTGAGGATGGCAGAGGGCTGGGTAGTGTGGTGGGTCACAATCACCTGATGGAGTCTAAGAACAACGCCCTGCGATATAAAGATTTACAGTCTCAGAAACCCAAGGAGCAGTTCTATTCAGTCTTACAGTGCTATGTCTCTGAACCAACTCAGTGGTAAAGGTGGGTTTTAGTCATAACAACAAAAAATATGTTCTAGCAAGCCCAGCTTTTATGTATAAACAGACTTAAAGGTTAAAAATCTATGCTTTCCAAGCCTTTGATTACACTCCACGATGCCTGGTGGCACAGTGGTTAATGCTAGTGGTTTTTAACCTCTCAGCTGCTTCTTGGGTCTGCTTTCATAAAGATTCAGCCTTGGAAATCCTTCCAGGCAGTCCGACCCTGTGCTTTTGAATATCTTTGTGTTGGAACTGACTAGAAGGCAGTAGATTAGATTTAGTCTGGAGTTTAGCACATTCTAGTCAGAGCTGTTGTATTTCTGATTGTATTCACACTTCAAATCACATGATTCCATCTACATGTGCTACAAGCATGCATTCTTCGTGTTGTTCAGGTATTTTTAATTACTGACTTTGTCAAGTTTCTTGTGCTTTAGTTACAGCATTATGGTACTTAGTATTTATGAACTTGCATCAGTAGCTTTTATGAGAATAAAGTAGTTATTAAAGGAAAAGGAGGATAAAAATGAGACTTCTCCTCAGTAACTAACAATGTTGTAGCTAATTCTGTACTCCCATATAGATTTTATGAAACAATTTTGTTGTTAAGCTCACTGCCAGTGAGTTGATTCCAAACCACAGTATTCACATAATTTAGGAAATACAACATTTAGACAATTTACTACTACGTCTATCCCATATTTTTCTATGACTAAAATTGATAGAAATTATCACTAAAGAGTCTGCATGGTATGTTACAGAAATCAGCCCTTGAGAACACCATGCTGATGACACTGGCTCTGAGTGTCAGTCAGGGGCTCTCTGGAGACACTTTTTTTTGGGGGGGGGGGGCATCACTGCTCTCCGGTGGTGGGAGTAGGAGGCCCAGCCCCACTGCTGGAATTGAACCTCCATCCCAGTGGGCTGCAGTCCCACACACAACCACTACGCCACCAGGGCTCAGCCTGGAGACACTTTGAAGCTAATTTTATATTCCTAGATTCAATCTTAGAATCAAATTCCTCTTCATGGTTGGGATAAGCACATAGGAAAGAGTAGGGCAAACTGAGCACATCTCTGAGATTGACCTGGTCACCTGCTCATTAAAGTGAGATATTTGCTCTTCTCTATTCATTTAAGACTTGTTGTTATGAACTATTGAATATATATAACTTAAATACTAGAATTCAAAGTAATTCAGTTACATCTCAATCATTCACTTAAAAAAAGGAATAAATTATCGGCTCAGTAATTATTCAAAGTCTATCTTGAATTTTCAACCTTGGAGACATTAAGGGAAAAAACCTGAAAAAACAAAAGGAACAGTCTCTCAAGGCCACTCAGAGAAGCACACTGGTAGGTGACTTGGAGAAAAGTGAGTCATTTACAGGTTAGGAGAACATGTTAAAGGATAGTGCTAGAGAGATCAGGTGTGTTCAGGGGCTGCTACCCCATAAGCCACTGAATTCCCTCAACAGCATACCATTCCTGGGATCAAAGGAAGCTTCTTGATTCAAATGAAGGGCTCAGGGCAATGCCAATGGTTCCAAGATGGCTGGGCTAAGGTTCTAATTTTTAAGCATAGAAATGCAGATTTCATATTTTAGTTCAAATAAAGAGTGCTTTGATGTCAGCCAATGTGGACAGAAAGTGACAAATGTGTATCCTTAAACAAGGAAGGAGGCATACTAGTCATTACCATAAGGTGCAAGAGCCCACATGTAAACCATGCTAGACAGAGGCAGAAAAGAGCAAGTTGTCAAGACACCTAAAGAGAATGAGATGAAATCATCCAGAGAAAATGAATCAACAAAGGGATTATAACAATTAATAAAACTTCATCATCTCAAGACATAAAAGAAACAATTGAGAAAGTTGTTAAACATGACTTGCTCCCAAAGAAGTCTCAGAAGAAAGGTCTGATGATCTACTTCCCCAAACTCCAGCTACTGAAAACTTGATGGAGCAGTTCAACTGTGAACATTCGGGGCTACCTACTAGGAGCCAGAGTCAATTTGATGTCAGCTGGGTTTTACACTACTATTGAACCAAAGCTTTCTTTTCTTGTATTCCTATTAGAAGGCTCACAACCTGAAAGGCATTCCCATTTCTACTTCTGTTCTCAGAGCTTTTTGAGGTGCGGTGTAGAGGCCTACAGAGGATTCTTTCACTGAGTAACCTTAGAGACAAGGGTCTTGGTAAATCGTGGGAAACATGTGACCACAGAGGCACAGACTAAGGGGTTGTAGGATTATGATGCTGATGGATGAGCAAGAAATGAAGTCAGCTCTCCTTTCCTCTCTTATCTTTTCACCAGTTTCCTCTAGAAAAATATGAAGAGAATCAAGCATTATGATAGCAAATATTTGGATTATGAGTGATACCAAAGAATTCCTTTGAGAATAAATCCCAAATTACACTTCCAAGAAATGTGCAATCTCCCAAATTTTTTCAAGTGTTGGAAATGAAGCCAGGTTTTTACATTAAGTGACCCTGTGAATATGTAACTACCAGAAATTGCCAACTTCTTTCAGACTACATAGTTTGTTGCTGCTGGGGGCTTTTGGATTAATTTTGACATATGGTAACCCCATGTGGTCAAGCAGCATGTTCTAGGCACTGGTGGCATAGTCAACAACAAACTAAAAGGTCAGTGGTTTGAATTCGTCAGCCACTTTCTAAGAGAAAGGTGTGACACTCTGCCTCCATCAAGACTGGAAAACCATAGGACAATTCAACTCTGTCCCATAGAGTCACTCTGAATTGAAACCAACTGCAGTGAACCATCGTACAGGGAAGGCCACCAGGTCTTTCTCTGGCTGAGCTGTTGGGGGGAATTGAAACACCAACCTTTTGGTTAGCAGTCAAGTGCTACATCTTTGGCTATCAGTACTCCTTATAAACATGAGGGTAATTTGTTTTCCTCAATGAAATCAACTAAAACAGACTATCAGTTTAAAGTAAAATTGCTTTTTTATGATAGACTCTACAGTTAGTTAAAGATTTTTGAACTGTCTAGGTTTAAAGCTTCTATCACAGGGAAAAATGAGACCTGTGTACTAAACACTACCTAATTTTGTCAAGGCAATTTTCATAACAAATCTTAGATTCACCTGTTTATGTTCATCTTAAATCTATTTACTCAGTACTATAGGCCCAAAGGTAAAGAGAATCCCAAACCCCAGGCACATAAACCCTTCTCCCTTTCATGGCTCTGGACTCCAGTCAGCCATCATGAAATGGATGCTGTCTGACCCCAGTGGGGAGGGGTCGGTGGGCTGAACCTAGAAACTCTACTGATGAAAGGGTAAGTAAGAGCTGTCACCTTCTGTCTCCAAACACATTTTTCCTCTCAAATTCTGAGATCACTTGAGATTTTAAGTATGGACAGACTGTTTCTTAAGGCCAAACTACACTATACCATTGATTTTGGATAAAGCAGAGCAAAGGAACAAAAAGTACCTTTCACTCTTCAAGGTGTGGAGGAAGAGAGTAAATCATTATTTTATAGAAGAAAAACACTAAAACCAAAACGTATCTGTTTGCCAAACTAAAAGATGCCCAAGACTCTGGTTTATAGTAATCATTTAGTATTTTGATGATTAATGGCATCACTTTTCACCTGCAGTATTAACTAAACACCCTTGCAACGAGTTCCCAAGTTCTCAAGTGTCTAGAATAGACTTCAGAAGAGTGATCTCTACCCAAGAAACTATAATCCAGATCTCTACTCAAGAAACTATAACCCTATCCAGATGGCATTGTCTTTTAATGGATTATAGGGGGCAGTAGAGGGGATGCTAAGAGACCAAGAGGAAGTCATAGAAAAATAAAGACAAAGAATATAAGGTCCAGGCGGTGTGTTACCAAGCTGTCTCAGGAGAGTTCAGATGGCCATGTCAAGATGCACTTGCTTTGAATCCATACACCTCAGGAACCACTTGCCTCTCCCTAACATTTGTTTTGGTCCATTCATGAGGAACAAATGACTGGCTGCTTGAGAACACGATGGGAAGAGCATCGACGCCCATGAAACATGGCAGCAGGGAATGGAACCTCATGGACTCTGCCTCACTCTCCATCCCTTGTGCCACATAAGTCAAGCCCAAGATCCCTTGATTTCATGATTCCCACTAGCTTCCCATGGCAGTGGCCTGCTCTTTCCAAGGTCCTAGAAGGCAGGATTCCAGGGGCTGCTCAGCCTCAGTGAGGTAGCACAACTAACCCCGCCCCCCCACTCCTACCCCCACCCCCACGCCCACCAGCTTCAGGGTGGCTGCAAGATGGGGACACAGGCGCTGCTAGCCGCCCCACCAGGAATCAATTTGCAGCTCCAGCCAGCCCTGGGGCAGACTCTGCCAGGGAGCCACACTAGTTCCACCTGGCAGGCACCCCGCCGGGGTGGGTGCGGTCCCTCCCAGCACCCAGGGCACCTGCAGCCCCTCCCCCGGGCCCTCCCCCCCCACCCCCCCCGCCAGACGAGGAGCCTAGGCTCACCGGCCGGGGGCTCGCGCAGGCTCAGTCGCAGGTTCAGGTACTCCACCTCCGAGGCGGCGGCCAGGGCTGGCGCGCTGACCCAGACGCGGCCGCCGCTGGTGCCCGGGCCCCAGGCGGCGGTGGCGCGGCCCTGGACCTCCAGGCGCAGCGAGCGCAGTGTCACCGGCTCCGCGGCCTCCAGCAGCACATGCCCAGCCACCGTCTCGCCGCTCGAGTAGCAGCCCTTGCTCTCATCCTCGAACACCAGACCCAGGCTCTTCACCCGGCCCTCGGCGACCCAGGCTGCTGCGGATCCTGCCTCGCCTCCCATCTCGCCGGGAGATGAGGGCTCCCAAGGGAAGGCGGCAGCGGCCCAGAGCCGGGACTGCCTGCTGAGTAGCGCCGCTGTCACGGCACCGGCTGCACGCAGAGGGCCGCTAGGCCGTTGGACTGTCCACTTAGAATACCAAGGGGCGTCGTGGACCCTGTTGCTTTAACAAACCCAGCCAGCACAAAAAAGGGGCTGAGACAGCCCACCCTCGACGTGCACCCATAGGTTGGCTCTGAGCGCTGAGCCAGACTGATTGGCTGTGAGTGACTACTGAGTCATTTCATTGGCGCACCCACAAGGAGGCTGGAGCAGGACTGTAATGCGTGATCAGGGAGTGCTGGCCAATGGGAGGAAGCAGGCGTGCACGTGCACAGCTAGCTTATTGGCTGTGCCAAGGCACTGTACATGGGCTTGGACGAATGGTGTGGCGATGCGCACATGTGGACAGACAGTGGGAAACAATATTTGTCAGGGAGGGGCTAGAGCAGGTTGTCCCCAGCTTAATTCTTGTCAGTGGTTCCTATGGCTACATCCCAGGGGGTGGAACTTGAAGCATCTTGAAGCTCTTTGCCTGATGAACTTGGTTCACACTGGATCTTACAAGTTGTATGGGAGAAGGGCCTGATTTAAATACTAGAGTTACAATGCTGTAGAGGTAATAGGTGGCCTGGAAAATGGAACTCAGGAATGAAACTCTGTGACATTTGGGAGCTGGAGGCAGGAGAACTTTAATAGACAAACCACAATTGGTTAAGCCTCTAGGCTCCTGAGCTCTGCCTCTTCCAGGTGGGTTGTGACTAGGACTCACAAGGGTCAGAGCAGCAGACAGGAAGAATGAAGAAAGACTGTAGTTCCAGAACTGGCCCTACCTGTAAGGCAGTCTGCACTGGGTGACAGCTTCTTCATGCTGAGAATGACTGGAACGGTAATTATCCTTCCTGCTCTAATAATGTCATGAGTCATATTGTATCAAAGCAACATCTATCCCCCAAGTTTCAGCCTCACCCAAAAGGATGTCCTGACTTCAGTATCACTCTCCAGGAACATTTCCAGTTGCCACGATGAGTTGTTCCCACACCCACAGCGTCTACCCTCCCTTTCTTTCTCGTCTTTAATCCTCAATGCTTCTTAGTTTTGATTTTCTTTTACCATTTAGCATAGCTGTCAATTTCTGATCACTTCCTAATGTCTTTAAATTCCTTTCTGATCAAATTCCAACTTTGTGAGTTTTTATCAGTCAGATGTGCTGAATAGCTGCAAAGTTATAGCTACATAAGAGCTAATACTAAAAAAAAACGAATACTCATTATATCCGTCTATACATTTATCTTGTTTTTACTTAGACATTTCTATTAATTAATTTAATTTGTGTTTGCACATATCTAGATATTCATTTGGGGGCTGTACATATCAAGTCAAAAGTGTAGCTACAAAACCATAGAAACATTTATTAAACAATGGTATTAGGATGTGAAACTATTGATTCTTATATATTCCACCCACAGATTTGCACTACAGCTAGAGATATATACTGAAAATTAGAGTCCTTCCCCAATGGGTTCATGCTTTTCAACATAAACCACATCAAAATTGCAGGGTTTCCCCCACCATGGGATTCAAATGATGTTCCCTTTAAATGTTCTTTGAATTTGAGGAACCAAACAGGGTTTGAGGGGGTAAATTTGGGCCTGGTTAAGTGGATAGGGTAAAGTTTCCCAATGAGATTTTCAAAAGACAGCTCTTGCTAGTCTCAAAGAATGAACAGGTACATTATCTTGAGGAGAGAAAAAAATCATCAACACAACTATCCTATCCTTTTTCTCACCAACATAATTATCAGATTTAAAAAAATCTTCATAATACAACCTCATGATCATCCTCTGTCCTTAGAGAAAATTTATCAAGATTTTCCTTTTGAATCTCCACAGTTACCCTAATCTTCTGCATAGGCCTCTTTGCATTGAATTTATCAGGTCCATATAGGTCCCTTACCTTAGAAGGCACTGTTTGTTTATTTTTTAAGAAAACCACTTTACTAGGGGCTGTTAGAGCTCTTATGACAATCATTATGTACATATATTGCCATTATCATTTTTAAACATTTTTTCCTCCCCCCACCTTGGGAATCCTTGATAGGTTATAAATTATTATTTTCATTATGTGATGCTGACCACTGCCTCCCTTCATCCACATTTATGTTGTTTCTTTCCCCTTTGGTGGGGGGGATGTTATAGATCACTCACTGTGATTGATTGGCTGCCTGTCTCTCCCTAACTACCCCCTATCCTCTTGGTATCAGTACTCCTGTTTCTCTTCCTGAGGGGTTTATCTGTCCTGGTTTGTGTGTTGAGAGCTCTTGTCTATCCAGCTAGAACACACAAAGTGTTCTTGCATTGAGGGAAGGCTTCGGTAGAAGCCCAAGGTCCATTCACTTCCTCAATATATTGCCATATAAATATATGTAAATAGGTCATTGCCTCCATTTTTATGAATTAATAGTTAAATATGCACACAACTATGTTTTTTTCTCGATCAGTGGTTTTGCTTCTTAGATCTTTCTTCTGCTTCCTTTTCCCTGCTTTCTGCCCTACTCACCCTTTATTTGTCTCTCATAATTCCTGTCAAGGAGATTACTGTTGCTCCAACACCACTGGGGCTCCTATGATCCCCTTGATGTTGACTTTAATTCCCTCGTGGTGCTGCTGTCCATGACGTTGTTTGGTCACCGCTCCCCTGTCCCTGTGTCCTCTGGAACTGTTGGTCCCGTGGCTTTCTCCTCAGGCTGGCTTCTCATGACTATCTTATACAGTCAGACAAAACAGCAAGAAGGAAGACAAAACAAGAGATTGAAGGGGAGAAATTAAAAAAGAAAGAAAAAATTCCATATATAACTTAAGACCTGTCCTCTGACCTTTATGACTATCTCCCCACTGGCCCTGGGGTACTCTTGGCATTTCCCCTCTTACCCTGAAGTCTATTTTGGGGGCTCCTCGGGGGCATCATGGCTTTGCTCCCATTGCTGATGTATTATGCTCCTTTCTTGGTTCTCCCCACTGTGAGCAGATCAGACTGCGCTCACTCCCCATAGTGTGTTCCCTGTATTGTCCTCGGTTGTGGTATGCTCCAGCAAGGGGACAGTGTGTTTCAAGCTGTTGCCAGTCCTGCAGTCCTCTCTGTGCCTTAGCAGCTCCATGTAGGGACATCGTCCACAGGGCTTGGTGTGCCAAAATGGGATCT